>PVJX010027553.1:0-24475 GCA_004027295.1 Dolichotis patagonum | reverse complement strand
TTAAGTCCTTACTAACAAAGCAGAGCCCAGGCCCAGATGGATTCACTGAGGAATTCTACTAGACATAAAAAGAAGACTTAATGCTGATACTCCTCAAACTCTTCAATGAAATCAAAAGGGAAGCAATTCTTCCTAAGTCATTCCTGGAAGCAAATATTACTCTAGTACCAATACCTGAGGAAAGACTCAAGTGAAAAAGAGAACTATAGGCCAATCTCCCTAGTGAACAAAGATGCAAAAATTCTCAATAAAATACTGGCAAACAGAATGCAGCAAATCATCAAGATTATACACCATGACCAAGTGGGATTCATCCCAGGAATGCAGGGATGGTTCAACATACACAAATCAATAAATGTAATCCACCATATCAATAGAGACAAAAGGAAGAACCACATGATCATCTCTATAGATGCAGAAAAAGCTTTTGATAAGGTCCAACACTCATTCATGATAAGAACCTTACAGAGAATTGGAATAGATGGTCTTTACCTCAATATGATAAAGGCCATCTATGACAAACCTACAGCCAGCATCATATTATATGGCCAAAAACTGAAAGCCTTTACCTTAAAATCAGGCACAAGACAAGGATGTCCCTTATCACTGCTCCTATTCAACATAATATTGGAAATACTAGCCAGAGCAATTAGACAAGAGAGAGAAATAAAAGGAGTAAAAATAGGAAAAGACATTAAATTATCACGATTTGCAGATGACATAATAATCTACATAGAAGATGCCCAAAACTCCATTGAAAGACTCTTAAATATAATAATTAAAGTCAGCAATGTAACTGGATACAAAATCAAAACTCAAAAGTCAATAGCATTCCTATACACTAACAACAAAAATACTGAGAGAGAAATAAGAGAAGTCATGCCCTTCACAATAGCATCCAAAAAATGAAATACTTAGGAATTAATCTAATGAATGAAGTAAAAGAGCTATACAGGGACAATTATAATACCTTGAAAAAAGAAATTAAAGAGGACCTCAAAAAATGGAACAACATCCCTTGTACATGGATAGGAAGAACAAACATTGTGAAAATGGCCATTCTTCCAAATTATACAGATTCAATGCAATTCCTATCAAAATACCACTAACATACCTCATAGATCTAGGAAATCATTCCTAAAATTCATCTGGAAGCAGAAGAGACCTAGAATAGCAAAGGCAATTCTAAGCAGCAAAGGCAAGGCAGGAGGCATCACAATCCCTGACTTGAAGTTACACTACAAAGCTACTATAATAAAATCAACATGGTACTGGAATAAAAACATCTGAGGATCAATGGAATAGATTGCAAGATACAACCACAACCACAACCACACTCAACCACTTTATCTTTGATAAAGGGGCCAAATATGCTCACTGGAAGAAAGCTAGTCTCTTTTTTTTTTTTTATTTTAAGGGGGGTAATATTAAATACAACAAAACAGAACAAAACAGGACATAAGACAGCATAAATTTCAGAGCTAGACAACCAGAGATCTTCACTACCTGACATATTGTCTCTTTTCTTCCAAATGGTTTTCCTTATCTTTTATATGGAGAATTCATACAAAACAACATAGCCAATCTTTCATGAGATGTCCAGTTCACTGGCTCCCACTTGCTAAGCGGGGGGTTGGGGGGGTGGGATGGGGGAGGAGGATATGGGACAGGGGACGGGATGACATGAAAGGTTTGGTTTTCAGCACATGTGCCGACAGGCTCACAGCCACTCACCAGAGAGGGGAGGAGTTCTTTGTTCTCCTGGCATCCCAGGTCACCACATGGTACAGGTCTCGAGATGCCAGGGTCCAAGATAGTCTCTTTAATAATTGGTGCTGGAAAAATTGGCTATCCATATGCTGAAAACCAAAACTAGACCCATGCCTATCACCATGTACTAATGGATGTCTAAATGGATCAAAGATCTAAATATTAAAACAGAAACACTTAATCTGGTGGAAGACAAAGTAGGTAGAAATCTTGAAGACATAGGAGTAGGCAAAGAATTCATGAACAAGAGTCAAATCACACATGAAATACTTCAAAGAATGAATAACTGGAGTCCTGTCTTGTTAAAGGTTTCTGCATATCTAAAGAAATCACCTGCAAAGTGAAAAGAAAACCCACAACAAACAGGTCACATCAGGAATACCTATTCTATTTGAAGTCTTATGTTCTCATTCATCAGTTGGAATGGTTTTATTCTGTTTTGTTGGATTTTATTGTGTGTATGAACAGCTATTTTGAAGAAAACAAAACATTATGGCAGCCATTGCTGATTTAATGTCATCTTGCTTTGAAGTCCACCATGCTTTTGTTCTATTACCACGGTGAAGGAGGCTCAATGCCTGTGAGAGCAAACAGGACAAGGGTCAGTGAACAGCTACAGCTGACCCAAGAGACTGCCCACAAGCCACTACAGACAAAGGAAAAAATAAAACAACATAGCACAAGGACCACATGATGAGACAGAAGCAACTCAGTGAGCAATGGAAGAGGCCAAGGAGGCTCAACAACACCCCAAAGGTGAGGCAACACAGCCTGGCAAACACATGAGAAAATCAGAGGCACTGAAACAGGTGACAGAGGCACCTCCCCAAGCCAAGGTGCAAATGGAACTGAAGACACGTAATTACAACAGCACATATGAGAGGAGATGGCACAGTATTTGTTACCTTGTCAAATCAAGGAAATGTATGAATACATTTGCCAGTAAAATTAAGGCTCCATAATAATTTTGAATAATCACCTGCAGCTTTTTAAAATAGAGGCATAGATTAGGCAGAAAATTTAAAGTACATATTTAAAAGAAAAGAATGTAACATCCATCATAGTGAAAGAAGTATATCTGGAGATAAGAATATTTGTTTTTGGTGGTAGAAATCTGTGGAAACTGTGAGTTACATAGTTTGTTCACTTGCGGCATTATACATTAAAAAAGAAAACTATTGTTGACATTTAGGTTGCAAAAATCCTAAAATCAGAAGCATGAGTTGGTTAGTAGTTTACAAGTCACACTGTCAGGCCTCACCTCAATGCTCTTCTACTTGACAGTCTCTACATTTTTAAATTTTATTTTTTTGTTCTAACAAAAATACTTTTTAAAACTTGAAAGGTTCTAAAATTTAAATGAGCTTGGTTAATGTTAGTGTTTTGTAGTAAGGCAAATGATAAAATGAAAAAACTGACTTTAAATGTTTCTTTTCATACTGGGAAAACATGAGTATTTAGTGAAGTAGTGTGAAAAAGCACTTAGTTTTACTGTACAAACATATACACATATATACACATACATACATACACTTATATACACATATATAATATATATAGTTAGTTAAGCAAGCTAAAAAAAGTTTACTTCCCTTAGTGAGCTAAAAAAAAGGGATGTTTACACTATCACAATGACTTAAATTAGTAATTATTGTCTTTTTTCTCTCTCTCTCTCTCTTTTCTTGAGACAGAGTCTCACTGTGTAGTTCAGGCTGTCCTTGAGCTCACTTTGTAGTCCAGGCTGGTCTCAAACTTGCAACAATCCTCCTGCCTCAACCTCCTAAGTGCTGGGATTACAGGAGCAAACCACCACACCCAGGTAGCAACTATAGTCTTAAACATGAACTACAATAAACATATTCTGCCTTATAATAAAGGAAAACAGAAGTCTTTACAGAAAGGCTCCAGCTTATACAAGGTGAGTGTAACTAACAAATAATAAAATGAGTCCTGTATTCACTAAAACAAAACCCTATAATCTGGTCTTTATGAAGATCTGTGACACTATTACTGTAGAATCAGTTTAAAACAAAACTCTGAATGTCATTTAAAAGGCCAATCCTTAAAAAAGTACAATCAAACAGCTTATACATAACCATCTCAGTACTGAGTGCCAATGACACTAGAATTACTCTTGCAGGCTGTGTTCATTTCTCAAATAACAGATGTTAAAAAAAAATACCATGTAAACAGTGCTAATTTTGGAGTTAATGCTAGGTCTCTTTTTTATATCAGCACGATTTTTATTTTTATAGTAACAATTACAGATAAATGCTGCAAAAATTTACAGAGAAAACACACTACACAGTATTTACACTTTTTAGGATATCTCCTCCATCTGGGCACATGTTTTTGTAGAAAACTTATGAAGAAAAAGTTGGATAAATGCTGCAAAAATTTACAGGGAAAACACACTACACAGTATTTACACTTTTTAGGATATCTCCTCCATCTGGGCACATGTTTTTGTAGAAAACTTATGAAGAAAAAGTTGACACCAAACTTTTCATACAATTTCTACAGGTTTCCTCTACATGAGAAATTTTTATGATATTCAAAACAATCTTAATTATGTACCATTTCTCCCCAGTGTGACTTCCAGCATATATCTGATAGTACCTGTATGTACTGACTGCTTTTCCAGATTGCTTATATACATATGGTTTCTCCCAGGTGTGAGTTCATTTAGTCCAACAAAATGAAAAGTTCTGAGTAAATACCTTCTAACCTTGACTTACATACATGGGATTTCATCTGAATGTGAGTTCTTTCATGTTGATAAAACAAGAACTTAGAAATATACATTGGCTAATTGATGTGACTTCTTCACGTCTTTGACAGTTGTGTATGATAAATGCTTTCCCATATTGCTTACCTTCAGAGGGTTTCTCCCCAGAGTGAATTCTCTTATGTTGCTTCCAATATTTGAGTGTAGGGCCAGGGACTTAGCTCAGTGGTATAAGTATCTGCCTGGCAAGCACGAGGTTTTGAGTTTGATTCCCAGTATAAAAAAAAAAAAATCTGGGTATAGTGAATACTTTCTCACATTGTATAAATTCAGAGATTTTCCCCAGCATAATTTCCCGTGTAATTTCTTACATAACTTTTAAAACTGTGTGTAATGAATGCTGTTCCACATTGCTTACACAGGGTTTCTCACTAGAGTGACTACTTTCATGTATTTTTAAAATGTTGTGATTACTGAATGCTTTTCCACATTGCTTACATTCATAGGATTTCTCCCCAGAATGAATTCTTTCATGTTTTTTAAAACAACTATGTGTAGTGAATGCTTTCCCACATTGCTTACACACATAGGGTTTCTCCCCAGTGTGAATTTTTTCATGTCTTTTACAAGTGTTCTGAGCACTGAAAGCCTTACCACATTTCTTACATTCATAGGGTTTCTCACCAGTGTGAATTCTTTCATGTATTTTCCAATATTCAAGTGTAGTGAATGCTTTCCCGCATTGACTGCACTCATAAGGTTTCTCCCCAGTGTGCATTCTTTTGTGCATTTTAAAACAGCTCTGTGTAGAGAATGCTTTGCCACACTGGTTACATTGATAGGGTTTCTCTCCTGTGTGAATTCTTTCATGCACTTTCAAATAATTGAGTGTACTGAATGCTTTCCTACATTGATTACATTCAAACGGTTTTTCACCAGTGTGAATTCTTAAATGTATTTTAAAACAACTGTGTGTAGTGAATGCTTTCCCACATTGATTACATTCATAGGGTTTCTCCCCAGTGTGACATCTTTCATGTATTTTAAAACAACTCTGTGTAGTAAATGCTTTCCCACACTGCTTACATACATAGGGTTTCTCCCCAGTATGACTTCTTTCATGTATTTTCCCATTATACAGTGTAGCAAATGCTTTCCCACACTGCTTACATTCATAGGATTTCTCCCCAGTATGAATTCTTTCATGTCTTTTACAATAGCTGTGTGAGGAGAATGCTTTCCCACATTGCTTACATTCATAAGGTTTCTCCCCAGTGTGACTTCTTTCATGTATTTTCCCATGAGACAGGGTAGTGAAGGCTTTCCCACATTGCTTACATTCATAGGGTTTCTCTCTACAGTGACTTCGTTCATGTCTTTTACATGAGCTGTGTGAGGAGAATGCTTTCCCACATTGCTTACATTCATAGGGTTTCTCTCCAGTGTGACTTCTCTCATGTATTTTCCAATAACTATATGTACTAAATGCTTTCCCACACTGGTTACATTCATAGGGTTTCTCCCCACTGTGAATTCTTTCATGTCTTTGACAACTACTGTGTGCACTGAATACTTTTCCACACTGCTTACATATATAGGCTTTTTCTCCAGTGTGAATTTTTTCATGCATTTTCCAGTATTTTGATGTAGTGAAGGCTTTCCCACATTGCTTACATTCATAGGGTTTCTCCCCAGTATGACTTCTCTCATGTATTCTACAATAACTGTATGTACTGAATGCTTTCCCACATTGGTTACACTCATAGGGTTTCTCTCCAGTGTGAATTCTTTCATGTCTTTGGCAACTACTGTGTGTACTGAATACTTTCCCACACTGCTTACACACATAGGCATTTTCTCCAGTGTGAATTCTTTCATGTATTTTCCAATATTTTGATGTAGTGAATGCTTTCCCACATTGCCGACACACATAGAGATTATCCCCAGTGTGAATTCTTTCATGTATTTTCAAATATTTGGTTCCAGTGAAAAATTTCCCACATTGCTTACATTCATAGGGTTTTTCTCTAGTGTGATTTCTTTCATATCTCTGCAAATAGTTATATGTAGTAAACGTTTTCCCAGACTTTTTATATGCATGTGGATTCTCCCCAGTCTCACTACTTTCATGAATATGAATGTCATTGGATATACTAGAGACTGTCACACTTTTCTTACATACAAAGGTCTTCACTTCAGGGTGAGTACTTTCACTAAGATCAGAACAGGCTTTCCCACATTGTTCATATTTACAGGGTTTCTCTACAGCCTTTGTTCTTGCTTGGATTGAAAAGGACTGGGAATCGCTGTAATTGTTCCTCTGTTCATCATATTTAGACAGATTCTCTTCAAAACCCACACACTGACATGTTTTGGGCCCAGTGTGAGTGATGATGGGCACATCTGGCAATGAATGACCAATCAGGGGCTTTCTATAAGTAAAGCTTCCAGCTGATTTTAAACCAGCTTCTTTCACATTCTCATTAGCATCTGGAGTCTCAAGGAGTATTTCCTCATGTTGATTCCAAGCTTTGTATTCATAGCATTTCTCTACCTCTTCATTCCTTACATTTTGCCACCAACTTTTGTATGCCATGTCAATATCCTGGTTATCACATGGTGTTCCTACAGCAGCCATGTTCATAAAGGTTATCCCCATCACCTCTTGATAGAGTGTCTTTTGATTTGGATTCAGCAAAGTCCACTCTTCCATGGTGAAAGTCACAGCCACATCCTCAAAGGTTACCAGTTCCATTGCTTGACTTGAAGGTCTCCCAGCATCCTCCAAATGCAGCCCAGAGCCTGTGGAAGTCACAGAGAAGATGGATGGTATTTAAGAAACTTTCTCACAACGTGCATGTTGGTACAAGGAACTTACTGGGACTCTGAGAAGAGTTATATTAGACTACAATTCCCCCTTTCATAGTTGCCTACCTGAGTGTCCTTCTCATACAATCCTTAACTTTGTAATATCTTACTTTCCAAAAATGTAAATAGAGATAACAATAGTCTATGCATAGTTGTACTAAATGTATTAAAGTACATATAATACTTTTAGCAATGTCTAGTGTAAGGGAAGATTTCAATTTGCCACCACCATTACCAAGCAAGGTCTATGAGAAACAATGTTACCTCTTCCACTGAATATAACAAAAAAGCCTGGATGGAATGCAGGTAGCAGCACCGATCTGAGGATTAAAAAGTGATTAGAACAAGGTAGATTAGAGCAGAAAATAGACTTCAGGCCAGCACAAACAATCTCATTCTGTCTCCTAGTTTTGTTGTCCACTTGGATAATTTTCTTTGCTCGTGAGCCTTGTTGTTAATCACTCCTTTCATTTCTCTACATATTCCTCCTGTTCCTTTTAAATCCCCTACCATGGATGTAATATCAATCTATTAAGAGCATTTTAATTATTAAGAATTGATTGTATATTTTGTTACACAATGACTAAGCTTGCACCTTTGGTTAAAAGTGGCAAATTAACAGGTATCACAGTTTGTCATTTTCTGGACTGTGCTTCATGCTACTGTTATTACCTATTTCACTACTTTAGGGAAAGTGATATACTTGTGGAGATCAGTTATTTCAGCTTGTTTGCCAATACCAACGTTGTCTGTTGGTCATCAACAATACCATCAACAATACCATAATCCAGTACAAAAGAACTGGGCTCTGTGCTAGACGACAACTTTTAATCCCTAAAATTTGAAAGACACAGGATCTTAGGACAGACTCACAAGCCAAACCAGCTTTGTTTAGGTGACAGTTCTAAGAAGTAAGCATTCCCTAAGAAGTCTTCATAGTAGTGATAAAGCTATCTACCACAAGCAATTTAGAAACATCAACACAGAAAACAAAAAATAGAAAATCAGAAAACCTGGAAGCAAGATGCAACCCTACACCGCTTCCTCATGAAGATAAAACCAGTGAGCACTGAGCTACCCAGTTGGACTCTCTGAAATGGTACAGGAGTAGCAAAGCAACTGAATGAGTCTAGAAAAAAATCCAAATCAGAAATAATTACACGGTTTACTAAAGAGCTAATGAACATGATGAAGGACATGTTGAAAACTCTAGAGGAGATAAAAAACAATAGAGGAACATAGGAAAGTTATGGAAACAATAAATATGCAACATAGGAAGAACTTTAATGCATGAAACAGAGTACAAGAGGACAGTAAAAACTCTATTAAAAGTATATACAGCAAATCAAGCTATGTGAGGCCAGGGATTTAGCTCAGTGGTACAAGCACTTGCCTGGCAAGTACAAAGTAATACATTCAATCCCTTGACCAAAACGAACAAACAAGGAACCAATGTGAAGACAGAATGCCAGGTCCACAGGAAGACAGGTTTACAGTTACCATCCACCACACAGACTGACTTTTTCTTTCTTTTTTGAGACCAAGTCTCACCATCTAGTGCAGGTTGGCTTTCTACTCACTTATGCACACCAGGGCAGCCTTGAACTCATGGTGATCCTCCTGCTTCAGCCTCTGGACTGCTGAGCTAGGATATGATGTAATGGCAGAGAAGAAGGTGTGTCTCTCTCTTTTGCTTTTGCAGTTGGCAGTGGCCATGAAGGGCTGCCCTGCAATGCGACGCTACCCTGGAGGCAACTGAGTATGGACCGAAACTGCCAAGAACTGTAAGAAATGAACCTTTCCTTCCCTGACTTTGTGTGTCAGGTATTTTGTCTCAACAACAAGTAAAAAGTAACAAGACAGAATTTGGTACCAGGAGTGGAGTTGTTGCTATGAGTGTACCTGACTTTGGAAATGGCTTGTGGGAAGAGTTTGGAAAGGTTCAGCGATGTTGCCTGAATGCATACAGCTGGAACAGTTTAGGCTGTTCTGCAGAAGAGATTCTAGTCAGAGCTAAGGAGACCAAAAGATGGATAAAAAGCCTGCCAGTCAAGAATAGGTTCAGGAGGTTTCTGCTGGAAAGAAGGACTGCATTCGTTCTTAGACTCCAGTTGACGTATGTTATGGCTCAGTAGAAAGTTTGTCTGCATTTTGTTCATGTCTAGAGACATTGCCTGAGACTGAGGTTAAGGGCAAAGGACTGATTAATCTAGCAAGGAAACTTCAAAGCAATCAAATATCAAGTCAGTGGCATGGCTATTATTAAAAGGTTTTAGCCACATTTATGTTGCAAATCAAGAGCAAAGAACCCAGTAGGATAATTTAAAACACTGTGAGTTTGGCCAGAAGAAAAGCTCCAGTAAAGCTGTGGACTGTAAAGATAGAGATGAGACCTCATTGCTGAGAAGGAACAAAGAAATAAAAAAGATGGCCTGGGGTCATCCCTGGAAGCAGCTGGTATCCACCTTTTAAAGCCTCACATTTTCAAAAGTGAAAGTTTGCTCAGAGGAGAAAGCCACAGAGCGCCACATTAAAAAGAGGTGACAAAGGCCACAGGAAGTTACAAAATGGCGGCAACCACATCAGACTCCAGAATGGCGGCGGCATAGAGGAGCTTTTCCTCATAATCAGGTTCAGGGAGCGCTGAGATCCAGACACTGCACCCCTACAGCAAAGAGAGAGAAAAACCTGGATATTGCTCCAGCTGGCAGTGGACTTTGACAAGATCCATGTGATGCTGGTTTTAGATGCAAGGAAAATACACAAGTTCTGAGGGTAAGTCAGCTTTCACCCCAATTGCAAAAAGCCTGGGAGGCCAAGCAATATGCCCTTGAGAAGGTAATATGTAAAGATGTAAGGGTGAAGCCCAAGGTGCAATGGAGACCCCAAAAGTTTGGAAAAGCCAAAAACATGTATTATCAAAGAAAGCAGCAAAATCTCAGTAGAGAGGGCTTAAGAGAGAAGTGGCAGGAGTTAAAATCTCCCCTGCGGTGGAGGTGGATACACACAAGCCTTTTTGGAGCTTACAACCAGATTGCTTCAAATGCTGAGCATGGAACTCTGGACTTAATGTTTACCCTGCTGGATTTTGGACTTGTTTTCATTCCAATCCTGGTATTCTCCTGTTTGTAACTTTTGGAATAGTAATGTTTATCTTGTGCCTTTGAAGTTTGGAAATATTTAACCTTGTTTCATTTGTACAAGGGGTTATAGTTAAATAGTTTGCCATAGATCTCGGAGGAGATTTGGGACTTGGACTTTTCAGCAATGCTGAAATTGTTAGGACTTTGGCAACTCTTGGAGATAGATGAAATGTCTTTCATATAGAGGATATGCATAAGTCTTTGGGGGCCAGGGTTGAAATGTCATGGCTTATGTCAGTGGCCGCCAAGCTTTGTGCAATTCTGGATGAGACCATATCTAGCATCTGTAATTGGTTTATTGTCTAGTACTCGGATTGGTATGAGTGACATACCCACCTAGGGGTGGGGCTAGGATATGATGTAATGGCGGGGAAGAAGGTGTGTCTCTCTCTTTTGCTTTTGCTGTTGGCTGTAGCCATGAAGGGCTGCCCTGCCATGTGATGCTGCCTTGGAGGCAACTGAGTATGGACTGAAACTGCCAAGAACTCTAGGAAATAAACCATTCCTTACCTAACTTTGGGTGTCAGGTATTTGTCTCAACAACAAGTAAAAAGTTACTAAGACAGAGAGACAAAGAAGAATCAAGACATATACAGGAATAAATTCCCCACCATGCATGTGATCATCATGGGTATCAAAATTTAATCAACAAAATCAATATTAAAAACATCAAAAGAAAGCTGAGGCAGAAGTCTGGTGTGGTGGCACACACCTCTGATCTCAGCAGTCCGGTAAACTGAGGCAGGAGGACTGTAAATCCTAGCCCATCCTGGAATATTCTGTAAGTTAGCAAGATCCTATCTCAAAAAAAAATAAAATAAAATCTGGCATAAGGATCAGTGCCTGCCTGGCAAGCAAGCAAAAGGTCATGAGTTCAATTCCGAGTATAAAAACAATATATATATATATATAAAATATATATATATTTTATATATATATAAAGTATATATATAAAATATATATATAAAATATATATATAAATATAAAAAATACACACACACACACACACACACACACAAACACACAAACACACACACACATCCATATACATATATGGGGAAAAATAGGATGAAGTAAAGTGAAGCACTTCATAATAATTAATTCAAACTATTACTGCATCAAGCTGGGCATAGTGACACAGGCCCATAATCCCAGGATTCAGGAGGCTAAGACAGGAGGTTCATTGTAATTTTGAGGCCAGCCTAGACAACATTATAAATTCATGGTCAGTCTGAACTACAACAGTGAGTCTCTGTTACAATCTAAACATTTTCTTCACTTGTGATACTGAAGTATTAAAAGAAGCATGTCTGTTCTTCTACCTGTTCTAGCTAAGCTGCCTAGAACCCTGCTTTGGCATGTGATGATTAGACTAGTTTCTCAACCTGACTGCATTAAGAGACCCTAGGAAGGTGTCCGGATTGTATGGAGGATAACCTAACAATAGAGTAATGCTCTGATGAGTTCACAGTTGAACAGGCTACCTGGAGCTGGAAGCTGCCTGGAGGAAGGACGTCACTGGGTCAGGATTCTAAAGGACATACCTTCTCTTGGGCAATTTCCTTCTCTCTCTGTTTCCCAGCTGCCAGGAGGTGAGCAGCTTTCTTCCGTCAAGCCTTTCCTGCAGGACATTTCTGCTTCACCACAGTCCTAGAAGCAACAGACCAAAGTGAGCATGGAGAGACACTTCTGAAATTGTGAGTCAAAATAAATGTTTCCTCCTTTAAGTTGTGTACATTAGGAAATTATACTCAGAAATGAAAAGCCAAGCAGTATGATGCATTTCTCAAATGCATGTACTCTACTCTAAATCCAGCTCAACAGCCATTCTCGCCATGACCCCACCAAAGACCCAAGACACTTATTAGTTAACTTCTAATGCTTAGGGATAGAGATGAGTAAGGAGAGGAAATTGAAAAGCATTCTGGGCCAATCCTGAGGCATTAAATTTTTCCATCCTAAATGAGGATAATACCAGGCACATATCCTATAATAAATGATTTTGCTATACCTTCATAATTCATTTTTCACAATGATTTCCATATAGATTAAGTATACAAACTATATACAATGCTGTAATAATCATTGACTTATTCAATATATAAAGAGTTTATTATATGTCAGGCACTATTTTGGCAGTGGAATACAGCGCTGTAATAAAGGACAAAGCCCTACTTCTGTGAAACTCTTATCCCTAAAAAGGACAAACAAGAACAAATAAGAGAAGAACATAATTTCTTATGTGGTAAGTGGTGAAAATACATACAGAAGGTTAAGTGAGGGGGCACACACCTCTAAACCGAGCACTCAGTACATTGAGGCTGTAAAATCACTGTTTGATTTGAGTTTGAGGCCAGCATGCTCTACATAAAGAGACCTGATCTCAAAATATAAACAAAAAGAAAGACAAACAGAGACATTATGATCAACACTAACTTAGATAGATCCCTAGTATAGATAGGAAAACTCAATGCTTAAAAATAGTCAAATCATTTGGTCAACTAATTTCACTTCTGTAACTCTGTAGAAAAAAACAAAAGGAAAATCTTAGGCACTAAAGTCAAGTGTGCTGTTGGCACTAGCCTATAATCACAGCACTCAAGAGGCTAAGAGAAGAAGATACACTTTAAATTCAGGGCCAGCCAGAGCTACACAATGAGCTCAAGCCCAATCTGAACTACATAGCGATACTCTCTGCCAAAAACAAAACAAAATCAAAAACAAACAAAGATACAAAATAAAGGTTGTCACCAGTTTAGCTTCAGAATGTCCCCCAATAAACCTCATGGCTTTAGAAGTTCAGATTGTAGAAGATGATGGGATTGTGGGGACACTACAGTAGATTCGCCCACTAATGAGTTCAGCAGGTGGGTTACTGGGAGTTTCAAATGGAAGGTGAACCTCCCTCTGGGCTACTGCCTTCTGCTTCTTGGCCACCAACACAGAAGGAGCTTTCCTTAACCTGGTCCTTCCACCATGCAGTTTCTGTCTTGGAGCCCAGTGACCAGGAACTACAAAAGTGAGCAGAGATAAAATTCTCCCCCTTTAAGTTGTGGATGTTAGGTACTGTATCCTGGCGATGAGAAAGTGACGAAGACAACAGTCATAATAAAAACGTTCATACAAAGGTTAACAAGGTAATATCTGATTTTTTGTTCGATGGTGCTGGGGGATACACATAGGGACTTCACACTGAGCTGCATCCCCAGGCCTCTGAATTGTGATAAGGGTCTTGCTAAGCTACCCAGCCTAGGCAAAAACTTGCAGTCCTCCTCCCTCAAGCTCCAAGAGTGCTGAGGTTACACCTGTCCACCACCACACTCTGAAGTTTCAATAAAGGCAATAAATAAATTTATCAAGGTATGCTTTTCAGTATTTTAAAGGGTACTGACAAGTATACTACAGCTTTTTCTTCCTTTACTAAATCATTATTTTTAGCTGACAAATCATACTTCCATATATTTCTGATATGTGATATATATTATAAATACATGCATATATACATATATATACACACACATTCTGGGATGATTAAATCAACTTAACTAACATATCTTCATGGTGGCGGTGATGCATTTGCAACTCTTGACAGAGCCTAACATCAGTCTATGTGGTCAATGCCTGAAATATCACCACTCTGGGAGACTAAGGCAGGATAATCTCAAAGTCCAACCCAGCTTGGGCAATTTGGTAACTTAGTCACTTTCTCAAAAGAAAAATAGGTCTGGAAATATAGGTCATGAAAACCCTCACTATAGCATAGAAACAAAAACAAAAACCAAATACAAAACCAAAATCAAAAACCCAGAGCTGTACATACCACTATAACTGAAAAAGAATAGTCTAACATAAATAGTACAACCACAAGATCCCTTTGAATTGAACAGCTTTGCAGAAGCTTTCGTGATGTTACTAAGTAAAATAACATAATGCAAACATTGGGGGACATGATGTGAATACTTTATACAAACCATAAATCCACCACTGTAGTCTACATTTACGTATACCCTTATGTCCTCTCCCAAAATTTTTTACTGTTTCTGCATTAAACCGGTTCAGCAACTATTAGAAATAAGAGTTACTATAACCTATCTCTCTGGGCAGGCATGGACCTAGTAGCTGGACATTTTTCATCCACTTATTCCTCAGAAATACTAACATCTGCATTTAACAGATGAGAAAGCAAGGACTCAAAGAGGATAAGAAGGTTGCTAAGCTGTCGATGCAGATTTCAAATCCAGAGTGGCTTGACATCAAAGTCCATGCTTATTATATAAAGCTATGCTACCTTATAAAGACATAAATGTAAAAATTAGAAAGAAGTATCTAAAAGATTTAATCAACATTTTTAGGTTTTCCATGCAAAACTGCTTCTCCACAACAATTAAAATTACTTGTACTAGCACACTTAGCTTTATGTAAATTAATTCAGTCTTGTGAAAGTGATAGGATTTATAAGGTGACTCCAATTCTTAGCTCAAGGAAATACCAGAAGATGTATTCCACTCAGGCTAAATGAAGCCTCACCTTTCCCTCAATGAAGATGCACTCAAAGAACAACCCCTCTTGAATGCCCCATCCCCTGTACCTATAACTTCTCCTTCTGGTACACACAAGATTGACAACTATGTGCTATAAGCAGAGTTTATGTCATCTTCTCTCCCGGGATTCATAAAGCTCTGTCTGCTTTCAATGCTAAGTTATTCCTGCATTGCACTGCTTTTGTATTCTCACTTGCCCCGCACCCTCAGTTTCTAAAGACCAAACTCCTCAGTGAAACATATAAAACTGTAACTTTTCCTTTGTTCTAACACCCAGCAGTTTGGACATGAGTTTAGCTGGGTCAATGTGTATCTAAAATCCTAGAAGTAAATTTTCCCTCTCCCTGCCCCACCGGTCTCTCTGATCTCTTGGATTTTGCAACATTGCTGGTGACCACAAAGGGACTGGAGATGAGAGGAGATGACAGGTTTTCTGTCTCCTTTGCCTGTAGGCCACAGAGGGCTAGAGCTACAGAAATCCTGAGACCTCTAATGCCACTGGGTAACACATCAGCTCAGAGAGGATAATACCCTTCCTGCAGCCCACAGACCCACCCTGTCCACACAAACAGAACGTGAGGGGCCTCAGGACAATTCTGGAACAACAGGAGCTATAGGTCCTGTTGTTGTAAGGTTTTGGTGGTCCAAGAGTAAAACCCGTTATAGTAGAATGTAAGGGGAGCCTGATCACTTCCGGGGGGTGGGGTGGGGTTGTACTTGGTAAAGCGACATGGATTAGATCAGATGAAACCTACAATGCCAAGTGGAATCTGGGGAAGGCCCATTTGTCAAAAATTGCCCTCTAACAACCTGTGGAATAAGCCTGTACAAGAGCAGCTCAAAAGTGATTCTCAAACTGCATATAGGAAAAGCCCAGGACGAGAGTGCCAAATGGAATGGAGCAGTAGCCTGCAAGATAAAAGATCACAGAGAATATCCTAACTGTGCCAGAGAATCTGACACCAGGGTGAAAACATGCGCACGAGGATGCACAAAATAAAATGTAGAGTCCAAGGTCTCCTGAGGTCAGCTAGGAACTTAGCAAGTAAAATGGGCTTGATTTGAAAATACAAATAATTTTTAAAAATGACGTGTGCCACAATAGGCAAAGACATGAAAAACCTGCTTAGATTTAGTGCACTAGAATATACACGCAAGCACCAAGGCAGGCTGAGAGAGAAAACAGAGAGGCAAACTGTAAAACAGGAGATGACAGTGACTAACCCACATGGAAACCAAGACTAAACAATGCATGAACAGCCAGGTAAGACTGGGGCACAAGGCCACGAGACTTAGGTCCAGCTGTGTCTACTGACACTGAAAGGGTGAAACGGGTTTTCTTTTCACTTCAAAGACAGCACCGGCTTGGCAAGACAGAGCCGCGGAGGACAGGTCTTGCTGGGTGGCTGCAGCCTGGTCTGAAAGCAGAAGCAACTCCTGCTTGAGGTTGAATGATGGAGGTCCTGTCTGGCCTAAGGAGAGTCTATATGAGGAATCCAATTATGCATTTTAACTAACAGGCAAACATATTTTTTGGTCTTCAATTTAAGTTGATAATTTTGCTTAATTTAAAACATAAAATGTTGCTTGTGCATAAAAACTCTTAAATTTTAATTGCATGGTTTTCTCTTTTTTTCTGCTCTCTGTTGGTTTAACAGAAGAACACTGATTCAAGATTACCCAGAGATCTGTTGGCAGTGGATCAAATTTACAAAGTAGCAATCTAAAAGAAAGAGAGAGAGAGAGAGAGAGAGAGAGAGAGAAACCCAGCAGGGGATCTATGCTGTACCCTGCAGGGCCCGGGAAAGGCTCATCCAATGACCCCAGGTACCTGGAAAGCCTTAGTGAACCACACAGGCCAGGGAAAGGCCCACTAGTTGACCCCCACTCAGTCAGGGAGACCCCCCCCTCTACAGACACCCAACGCCAACTCAGGAAGCAACTAGGACTTTGGATTCAGCTTCCTCAGAGGAATAAAGATAATGACAAAATGAAGGATCAAAATGCAATCTCAAACCTCCAGGTCATGCCAAAAAAGTTGAGGAGACATGGACATAGAATAAAGTGTAAGTGACACACTTGAAATTTCTGGAAAAAAAAAACTCCATGAAGCTGTAAAGGAAATAAAATCAGAAATAATCTCCCAGGTAAAACAAAAAATGCTAAACGTAATGAAAGAAATCTGAGCCCATCTAAAGATGACATAGTTTAAAAAAAAAATAGAAGAGCATTAGAAAATGACAAAAAGCTTGAATGAAAAATAAAGGAAAGAATTACAATTCATGAAACAGATTCAAAGAGATATCCAGGAAATAAAACATTCCATCAAAAGCTGGCAAATTCACTTGAACCAATGTGAAGACAGACTTTCAGATCTTTAAGACAAGATTGCAGCTAGTGATCAGGAAAGGAAAGATCCTTTAAAAATAAGGAGAAACCAGGAAACAACAGTTCAACAGTTGCAAGATGATGCAAAGAGAAACAATATAAGTTAGATAGTAAACCAAAAAGGAGTTAACACAAATGATATAAAAAGACTATTTATAGAAGAAATAGCATAAATTATCCCAAGCATGGGAAAAGAAACTCAAATATAGAAAGGTGAAGAATATAGAACTCCAATTAGCAAAATAAGCAAAATAAATCTACACCTAAACATAACAGTCAAGATCCCAGAAATTCAGCAAAGAACAGAATATTAAAAGTCGTCAGAGAGGGCTGAGGACTTAGCTCAGCAGAATAGGCGCCTGTCTTGCAAGCATGAGGTTGTGAGTAACCCTGGTACAAAAAAAAAAAAAAGAAAAAAAATTAAAGAAACAAATGACCTAATAAGGAAAGCCCATCAGAATCACAGAAGACATGACAAAACAAACAAGTCAAAAACAGCATGGATGAAGTATTTCAAATCCTAAAAGAAAACAACTTCCAAAACAGATTGATATACCCTTTAAAACTATCCTTCAAATTGATGGAGAAATACAATACTACCATGACAAAGAACAACTGAAGAACTTTATGACCACCAAACTGCAAGATATTCTAGATAGACATAAAAATGACTACAATTTCAAGAACAACAGAATAAAAAACTACCAAGCAAGGTAAATAATTAAACAGAGGGGAAAGGTAAAGAACCAACAGCAGAAAGATATCATGACAGAAATAAGCCAATGTATATCAGTTATAACCATTAATGCAAATGGTCTCAACTCACCAATTCACAAAGAAACAGACTGGCAGACTGGATCAAGAAACAGAGCCAAACTATAGGCTATATTCAAGAAATCTATCTAACTCAAAAGGAAATTCCTAGACCAAAAGTCAAAAGATGGAAAACAATACTGCATGCAACAGGAACCCAGAAGAACGCAGGAGTAGCTATTCTGTTTGCAGTGTAAACTTCAAACCAAGAGTGATCAAAAGACATAAAGAAGATCACTACCTACTGGTTAGTGGAAAACTTCAAGAAGAAGCCATAACAATCTGAAATATATATGCACGAAATACAGGAGCACCCAGTTGTGTAAGACAAATATTAATAGACATGAATAATCAAATAGGCAATACCACAATTACAGTGAGAGACCTTAACATTCCACTGACACAAAGAAACAGATCAACCAGACAAAAAAAATCAGAAAACAAATGTAGAAATGAATCAAACTTGTGAACAAATGGATTTAATGACATGCAGAGAGTACTGCACCCAACAACATCAGAATACATGTTCTTCTCAGGGGCACATGGGACATTCTCTAAAACAGAACACATACTAACCCACAGAACATGCTTAAGTAAATGCAAAAGAACTGAAGTTATCCCATGCATATTACATGCTACCATGGTATTGGAAGTTAATGATAAAAGAAACCACAAAAACTCCATAAACACATGGAAATTAAATAATACACTCCTGGGTCACAGAGGAAATTAAAGATGAAATTAAATAATAAATATCTACAAGCAAACAAAAATGCAAAAACAACATATCAGAACCTATGGGATTCAATGAAAGCAGTCTGGAAAGGGAAATTTATTGTAGTGAATTCTTACATCAGGAAAACAGAATGAACACAAATAAACAACCTAATGCTACACCTCAGACATCTAGAAAAAGCAGCACAAGTCAAGCTCAAAGCCCAAACAAAGGAGGAAATTATAAAGATCAGAGCAGAAATGAACACAGTTCAGACTAAGACAACAATAGAAAGAATTAACAAATCAAAGAGTTGGTTCCTTGCAAGAATAAATAAAAATTCATAATCCCTTAGCCAAACTTATCCAAAAAGGGAAAGAAAAAACTCAAATTCGGGCTGGGGATTTAGCTCAGTGGCATAAGCACCTGCCTTGCAAGTGCATGAGTTTCCAAGTGCGTGAGTTTGATCCCCGGTACGGATTTTTTGAAAAACCTCAAATTCATGCAATTAGGAATGAAAATGGGCCCTCTGGAAATACAGATCATCAATACCTACTTTGAAAACCTCTACTCTCATAAGATCTATAACACAGAAGAAATGAACAGATTCTCAGAAATATATGAATTACCAAAGCCAGATCAAGAAGATATAAAACTGCTAAATAGGGAGCTGGGGATTTAGCTCAGTGGTGTGAGCGCCTGCTTGGTAAGTGCGAGGTTGTGAGCTCGATCCCCAGTACCAAACAAAATAAAAAATAAAAACAAAAAATAAAACTGAGTAACCCAATTTCAATTAATGAAACTGAAAATGTAGTTAGAAATTTACCAACAAAGAAAAGCCCAGCTCCTGATGGATTCACTGGTGAATTCTACAAGAAATTCAGGGAAGACTTAATGCCAATACTCCTCAAACTCTATAATGAAATTGATAGGTAAGCAGTTCTCCCTAACTCATGCCTTGAACCAAGTATTACCCAGATATAAAAATCATAGGAAGACTCAACCAAAAAAGAGAACTACAGGCCAATCTCCCTAATGAACATAAATGCAAAAATCCTCAATAAAATACAGGTAAACAGAATGCAGCAAATCAACAAAAAGATTACATAGCACAACAAAGTGGAACTCATCCCAGGGATGCAGATACGGTTTAACATATGGAAATCAATAAATGTAATCCACCATATCAACAGAGCCAAAGACAAGAATCACATGATCATCTCAATAGATGCAGAAAAAGCTTCTGAGAAAGTCCAACACTCATTCATGATAAAAACTATGGAAAATTGTAATAGATGATGTTTACCTCAATTTGATAAAAGCCACATATGATAAACTAACAGCCAATATCTTACTAACTGGACAACAGCTGAAAGCCTTCAACCTAAAATCAGGAACAAGACAAAGAGGTCCATTATTACTCTTATTCAACATAGTTTTGGAAACATTAGCCAGAGCAATTAGACAAGAGAGACATAAAAAGAATAAGGATAGGAAAAGAAGTTAAATTATCATTATTTGCAGATGATATGATACTCTACATAGAAGACCCCAAAAACTCCACTGAAAGACTTCTAGATTTAGTAACTAAATTCAGTAATGTAGCAGGATACAAAGTCAACACTCAAAAATAACATTCTTGCACACAAATAACAA
This sequence comes from Dolichotis patagonum, assembly GCA_004027295.1. Taxonomy (NCBI): domain Eukaryota; kingdom Metazoa; phylum Chordata; class Mammalia; order Rodentia; family Caviidae; genus Dolichotis; species Dolichotis patagonum. Next base: position 3,853 of record PVJX010027553.1, on the reverse strand, counting down.
CATCACTGAGAGACAAGGGAAACCACAACCTTCACAATAGCACTGAAAAAATGAAACATTTAGTAATCAATCTAACAAAGGAAGTAAAAGATCTATACATTGAAAATTGCAGTACTCTGAAAAAAGAAATCAAAGAGGATCTCAGAAAATGGAAAGACATTTCTTGTTCACAGACAGGAAGAACAAACATTGTGAAAATGCCCATTTGCCCAAAATTGTCATATATATTTAATGCAACTCCAATCAAAATACCATTAGCATACTTCACAGATTTAGAGAAATCATTTCTAAAATTCATCAGGAACCAAGACAGACTGAGAATACCAAAGGCAATCCTGGACAAAAAAGGCAAGCAGGAGGCAAAACAATTTATGAATTTAAATTACACTACAAAGCTACTGTGTTAAAGTCAGAATGGTACTAGAAAAAAAAAAAACCTAAAGATCACTGGAATCAATTAGAAGACACAGTCACAACTACAAACACACTAAGCCTTATCTTCAACAGAGGGGCCAAACATGTTCAGTGGAAGAAAGACAGCCTCTTTAATAAATATTGCTGGAAAAAATGGCTTTCCAAATGCCAAAAACTAAAACTGGATCTATGCCTATCACTATGCACTAAAGTCAAAATGGATCAAAGATCTGAAAATTTAAAAAGAAAAATTAAATCTGCTGGAAGACAAACTAGGTAGAATCTTGAAGATACAGGGTTAGACAGTTTATGAACAAAAATTAAACTGCACAGGAAATACTTCCCAGAATCAACAACTGAGATTTTATCTTATTACAAAGTTTTTGCATGTCAAAAAAAATATTCAATAGAGTGAAAAGAAAACCCACCAATTGGGAAAAAATGTTAGCCAACTGTCCCTCAGACAAAGGACTTCAACATAGAACATATAAAGAATTATAAAAATCAAGACTCCAAAATTCAAACACCCTCTCCAAAAATGTGCATCTGAGATGAATATACTCTTTTCAGATGAAGAAATACAAATGGCAAATAAATACAAGAAAAAATTTCAACATCACTGGTCATTCAAAAAATGCAAATTAAAACAATACTGAGATTGCATCACACTCCAGAAAGAATGTCTGTCCTCAAGAAATTAATAAGGAATGCTAGTGGGGCTGTAGGGAAAAAGGAAACCTTCTCCACTGCTGGTAGGAGTGTAGACTGCTGAAACCACTGTGCAACTCAGTGTGGAGATGCCTCAGAAAACTAGGATTAGGGGGTCACTTTCAACCCAGCTATTCCTCTCCTAGGTATTTTCCCAGAAGAATTAAAAACATTGTATCACAGCGATATATGTGCACCTATGTTCACAGCAGCACAATTTTTAATAGCTAAACCTTAGAAACAAATGTCATCAACCAAAGAACAGATTAAAAAAGATGCGGTGTTTTTATACAATGGCTTACTACTCAGCTACAAAAAGGGTAAACATGAGACTTTTATAGGTAAATGGATGCAACTAGAGACCATACTCATGAGCGAAATAAATCAGAATCCTATGTATAAACATCATATTGTCTCCCTCATGTAAGAAACTGAAAGAATAAATAAGGTCCAAAAAGTACCATAAATATTGTGAAAGGGAATGAAACTGCTGAAAAAGGAAACAACTGGGATGGGGAAAAAAGAAAAAAATATATACACACACACATACAGAAGACAGCTAAGATAATGTACTATTGATCTTATTAGTTCAGGGAGAAAAAACTGATTGCTTACATTGTTTGATCTGTTTTCCATGCTTGTATCTTGTAATCTGAGAAACTGTTTGGAAGATAACAATATGCAATGTAGTGACTGTTGTTAATTTCCTATCACTTTTACTGTTTTATTTTTAATGTTTTTGTTCTTTTAATCTCTTTAAAATAAAAAAGGCCCAAGCAGCTATAGTGAAATTTGTTCTAACAGCTTTATAACAAATGAGAAAAATATTGAGTACAAATATAAGAAATATAATTTTGATATGAGGATTTTGTAAAAAAGGTTTTGACTTGGTAAAGAGATAAAAAGAGAGATAATGGCAAGAGCAGAAAGCTTATTCATGTCAATGAAAGCTTGCAGAAGTAGTTTATTAAAAATATATGGTTAGTTGTTAATTTGGTGGAGCGCACATTGTTCATTCTAAAAATGCCCTTAAGGGAAATGATCAAATTGACATAAAAGAAAAATGCTTTAAGAATGTAACTTGTGTCATAACAGAGCAATATGGGAGGAAAAGCATCAAAATCCACCCCACAAAAATGTATACTGTGTAACTATAAAAGAGGCTATAAAGTAAAGCTGCCCCCTACCCTAGAAGTTAATGACTCTTTATAAAATAGATTGGTCATCTGTTGATAATAAATAGCCAGCTCTGGGGGGAGGGGGCTGACAACAGAGAATTGGAAACTACAGATACATAGACAGACTGACAGATAGATATGAATGACCAGTAGCAAAGCATAGCAGGATATCAGGATCACTTTCATGGATAAATATAGTTCAGACTAGGCCCACATAGCTTTAGCCTTGTCTAGATGCTTATCTACAGAAGTGGAGGGTTTCGCTGGCAGGAATGTGGCCCAGCTTTCAGAGGGGACTACGAAAGTATATGTAAATCATAAGCAGGAGGCCAAAAACAAAAGGCTGGTAAGAGGCTCCAGAAGAAGCACATCTGTTCACAACACCACTGACAGTGGGGTCGGTGGGTAATAAACCAGAAATCACTAAGGGGCAAAAAGGAGGACACTGATGAACCATGATCTGCCAGTTGGCCAAAACTACATTGGGATCAATGTGCACAGTGTGACAATGTGGACAGTGGAAAAATACACGCCAAAACTGGTAACACAGTGGACAAAAACCCCAAAACTATCAGGTTGCCTGCAAAACACTAATCCCAAAACTATGAGGCCCAAGCAAAAACCAGATGCTGGCCTCACTAGACTGATAAAATGAAGGCTGCCAGGACTAGGCCAGGCACGACTCCACTCCCTGAGATATCCAGAGGCCATGGTCACGGTGACAGGAGGAGAGCAGTTACTAGTCCTTGGTACACGATAGAACACTTGGTAATGACAGAACCCATTAAGCTATTATCCAAAAATGATGTGAATGTTGGAGAGCCCCTGAAGCCTCAAAAAAGGGTCATTTTTCTGGTCTCAGAGGTATACTACCTAAAAAAAAAAAAGAGGTCCAATATAAATTTCTGTATGTTCTGAACTGTTCAGCTCTCCTGTTAAAAGGGGGCTACACCAACACTACAGGCCCAAATTACCTTTGGGGCACAGGGATAAAGAAAAGAACACAGCACACGGCTGACAATGAAGAGCTCTCATCCAGCTGCACACCAAAGAGTAAACAGGGCTGACAGCAAACACACTGAGGCAGTGACAGTGAATAAAAGACCTTCACCTGAAGGTGAGCTTTGCAAAAGCTACTGCCAACAAGACACAGCAGAAAGGGGAGTTGGGACACATCTGCAGCACTGCTGAGAACACACCATGCAACTACAGACAAAACCGGGGACGTTTCACAGGGACAGCGGGCAGCACAGAAACACAGTGACGCTGTGCGGCTGAGGAACACACACAAGAGAGCCTGGAACCCAGGAGGAGGCCCCAGGTAGTGCAAGGCTGCTCTGGAGGACACGGAATAACTCAAGGCCACGGTGAAGGAGGCTCAATGCCTGTGAGAGCAAACAGGACAAGGGTCAGTGAACAGCTACTGATGACCCAAGAGGCTACCCAGACAAGGGTAAAATAAAACACTACAGACAAGGGTAAAATAAAACACTACAGACAAGGGTAAAATAAAACAACATGGCCGAATGACCACATAATGGAACAGAGGCAAC
>PVJX010027552.1:0-24739 GCA_004027295.1 Dolichotis patagonum | reverse complement strand
CTGGGAGGGGAGCTGATCAGGCCTTTAGAGGAGACCACAGACCTGGCCGACACAGTGGCTGTAACTTGTGAGAAAATCAGCTCAGCCCAGAATCCTAACCCACAGACACTGTGAGATTATAAATATTTATTGTCCTAAGCAGCTAAACTTTAAACAATAATTTGTTACACAACAATAGCTAACTAATACAATCGTTGTGCACATATTTTTTCTCTTCGTAGTGCTTAATTTTTCCCCTCTTGGCTTTTCCTTCCCATAAAGCATCACAAACTATTTTAACAATTTTAACAGACTGGGTGTCCCTTTCGAGTCAGTGCCTACGCTTGTATACAAAACAGCACACATGTGGAGGGCTGATTAGGCCACTCTGGTTTTCCCTTTTTGATTCAGTGGTGCTGGGGGTCACCCCTGGGCCTTGCACGCGGTAGGCTGGTGCTGCGCTACACCCCGAGTCCTCTTTATTCTCCAACAGTGTTTCAGACGTAGGCATTAAAGTCCCCCGAGTGCCTGTCATTACAGTGGCGCCCTCTTCCCTGTCCTGGGGAAATCCTAAGGGACCCTATCATTCACCTAAGCAATCAGCAGCAGCTGCCAGGAGCAGCAGAACCGCATATGCTTCTATTTATGTCCATGGGTATCTGGGACCACGCTTTAGGGTCCTAAAAAACACAGTGCTGAACAATAGCGTAGGAGCTGCTGCTGCTGCCCCAAAAACCCAGATCCTCCCAGCTGCGTTCTGCACAGCGGGGCTGCAGAATGAAGTGCTTTTTTCTTTTTGTTCTTTTTTTTAGTACTATGGATTGAATCCAACACCTTCCTGCTGAGCTATATCCTCAGCCCTTTTTAAATTTTTTGAGACAGGATCTCGCTAAGTCACCGCAGCTGGGTTTGAACTTGTAACCTTCCTGTCAGCCTCCCAGAAGGCAGGGATTATAAGCATGTGCCATCACATCTGGCATTATTTTGTTTTCAGCAAATAGCCTCTCTAAAGCCAAGTAAGTATCACTCTTCCAAATGGACGTAATTCAAATAATTTCTTTCTCTGGGAGGTGTCTTTCCCTGTTTGTTCCCATGAACTGCAAGAACACAGGACCTTGCCCTATAGTCAGGTTTCGTTTTTTCACCTGCCCCCAAACCCCAGCCCATAACTGAACGAACCTGCCTCAGTCCCTAACTAGAGAGCCCTTCTGAGTGCTGGCTGAAGTGTCCCCTTTCCTGGACAGCTTTGCCTGAGGCTTATGAGGGCAAGGATTTGCCTTATTTCCTTCTGTGCCTCCAGGCACTGGTCTCAGTCCTGGTACACAGTAAGCACCATAAACAATAGTGAAGGGGATTAATGAGCTGGTTGTAAAAATGCTGTTGCCTGTTGACTAAAATCCATCCTTAAAGAACTAAAATCTATCACCCTTAGTGGAGGTGAACAGCTAATATTCCTCAGGAGCTTACTGAGCATGCTTCATGCTGGGCTTTCAATATTGCTGTATCATTCAGTCCTCACCACCCTCTCATGGACTAGATACCACCATCCCCATTTTACAAACGAGGGAACGGAGTCTCAGAATAGTCAAATGACTTGTCCCAAACCATACAGCGTAGAAACCACTCAAAGCCAAATGCAAATCTTTGACAGTGACACAATACCATTTTTCTTCATAGTTTTGCTAACTTTTAGTGTTTTAAAAATTAATACATACAAATATACAAGAGAAAAAAATCATCTATGTTCCCAACAAGGAGAATTTTAACTAATGTTAATCTCTTGGTGTATTTTCTTCTGATTTCTTCCTTTTTAAAATTTTTGCTGAGAATGTTCAGAAGGACATACTGAAGGCCCCAAAGCCATTTTAATAAAAAGCAGAGTGGAGTTTTGTGATGTTGAAAGGCTCTGCTATTTCCCACAATGGTGGCCGATCAGCCTGGGGGTGTTGTGGAAGAGTAAACCTTCTCAGGCCGACAATGCCTGCCAACGCTCTGGATCTGGCTGGAAAAGATTCCCTTCCTCCAGTGTGCTACTTAGCTTTCTGTTGCTGTGACAAAATGCCCAAGACCATCAATTTAAAGAGAAGAAAAGTTTGTTTTGGTTCACAGTTTCTCAGGTTCCTGCTCATGATCTCTTGGCCCCGTGGCTCTGAGCCTGTGGCAGCCCAGCCCATCATGGTGGGATATGAGGAGGAGGCTGCTCACCTGGTGATAGCTGAGAAGTGAAACAAGCAGAAGGGGGCTGAGGGCCAATATCCTCTCCAACAGCATGCCCCCGGCTGCCTAATGTACTTCTACCACCTCCCAGTACAGTCACCCTGGGGACCGAGACTTTAACACATGAGCCTTTTGGGGGCATTCCAGATGCAAACTGTGGCATCCAGGAAGTGCTGGTCTTGTGAGAAAAAAACCTAAACGCTACTCTTATTCTGCCCACTGAGTCAGCCAGAATGTCAGTTCCTCCTAAGAGGACTCTGGAAACGTCACCCCCTCTGGAGGGGCAGCCTTGGCTCCTTCCCTTTCTTTATTCATTCCTGGTGTGTGTGTGTGTGGGTGGGTGTGTGCATGCATGTGATAGCAAGCACAGCAGTGAAGTAGACAGCCCTCTCCCTGGCCCTGCTCATGGCACGCCCCCCACTGTGCCCACCTACCCTTGACTGACTTGCCTGGGTCACAGTGTGTATTTCTATTTACTTGACCTGTTTACACCTCTCCCTTCCTGTCTGACTGCATGCTCCCCAAAGGCAGGGACTGTTACTTATACATCTTTTTCTCTCTAGTATTTAGCACATTTGACATATAGAGGATACTCATCATGAAGGACATTAGCTGTGTAAAAGTAGGGAAAATACATAGCATCAGACAGACCTGGGTCAGATTCAGGCTCTACATACCAGTTGTGTGACCTGGGGCAAATGACTTCATCTCTCTGAGCTTCAGTGTGCTTATTGGCAGAGAGAAGATCGTGGTATTTATCTTCGAGTTTACTATGTAGGTAAAGTGGGTTTGTATGTGCTGAGCTCCCTAGTCTAGTGTGTGACAAGAGCCCGTATGCTCCTGGTCCACAGTGGGGGTGGGGGTGGTGTCAAGAGACCAGGATGCTGTGCTGGGCTTTGCCGCAGTCCTAGAGCAGGTGCTTACCCTCTGTGAGTCGCACTGCTCTCCTCTACCAGAGGGAGAAAGCCACCTCCCAGGACTGTTGAGCGTTTTCCATAAGAAACAACACACCCAGAAGTATGCGGCACGCAGCAAGTCCTATGGCTCCTGCTTCACGCTGAAAGCTGCTTGCAGCTGTGGCCATGAGGCTGGACGCAGTGGGGGCTCAGGTCTACACTGAGACAAAACCAGACTCAGACTGGAGATAGCTTTCCATCGCTGTACCAGACATCTGAGACAATCAACTGACAAGCAGAAAAGGTTTATTTTATTTTATTTTATTTTATTTTATTTTATTTTATTTTATTTTATTTTTTGTACTGGGAATCAAACTCACGACTACGCGCTTGCAAGGCAGGCGCTTACGCTGCTGAGCTAAATCCCCAGCCCCAGAAAAAGTTGATTATGGCCTGCAGTTTTGGAGGTTTTGGTCCATGATCCATTCATTGGCCATGCTGTTTTGGGCTTGTGGTGAGGCGCCCATCACAGTGGGCAGCAAAACCCATCTCAAGGCCAGGAAGAACAAGAGAGAAAGACAGCGGGACCCACAGGCTCTGTCAAGGGCACAGCCCCGGTGATCTGAGGACCTCCCAGTGGCACCATAAACCGGGGGCCAAGCTTGTAATGTAGCTTTGGGGAACATTCCAGATTCGACTACAGCATGTGGGTAGTGGCAGTAGGCCAGCCTAAGGGTCTCCTACCCAGGATCACAGGGACAGGAAGCTAAAGGACTCAGTCTCTACACCAAAAGGTACAGGGTTCCAAGGTGCCCGTTTCCTCCCCCAACAGAGGGCATCCAAGTGTCTTTCAAAGATGAATTGCCCTGCAACAACAGAGACAAAGAACAAAATGCGTTCTTCTAAATCAGGATGTTCTGTGATGTTTATAATCGGTAAAGTCATCCAGCACAGGGCAGAACCCCGGGCAGCTGCTGGGGAAGCCGGCCAGACTTGGTATTGTAAGGAAAAATCATCTCTGCCCAGCACCAGGAGGGCTGGGACCTGTTTGGCAGGTATCCCGAAGCTGGCATCTTTCCGAAGGTTTCCAGTGTCAGTCCCTTAAACACCTGTGGGAAGCTAAGCCCTTCCAGGCAGTGGGCATTCTCTGGCCTTCGTTAGATCTTCTGCAGGTCCTCGGGCCCGAAGGACGCAGGCAGCAGCTCCTGGACTGTTCTGACCATGTAAGTGCCATCTGCCTTGGTCATGTACACAGCCCAGTCGGTGCCAAACTAGAAAAGAGATAAAGCTAGCATGAGGCAGGCAGCGGGGCGGAGCCATTAGGAGGGACCTGGGTTTGAGTCTGGCTTTTTGAGTCTACTTACTGTCTAATGTTTTTCCCTGTGCCTTGGTTTTTTCATCTGTACAATGGGAATGACAATAATTGTGCCTGGAGCTTGCAGGAGAAAGAAATGAAAGAATGCTGGTAAGCACTTAGCGTGGTGCGTAGCATGTGGAGAACTGGCCATAAATACTCCACTGAGGACTCTAGGGCTTTGTGAAAAGAGTACCTGGGCCTCAGAGCCAGATTACCTTCTGCTATGACAACAGATACCTACTCCATTTTTTGTTTCTCCTTTATTCCTCACACCAGCAGAAGGAGCACGCCTGCTCCATTACACACTAGATATTGCATTTGCACTATCTCCTCACTGAGCCTTGGGCACAAGAGCTATTATCATACCCATTTTACTGTTGAGGAAACTGAAGCTCAGCAGGTTGAAGTCAGCAAAGACAAGCATGTCTCCTGATCTTTCTGGTGCAATATGGTCACCAGGCAAATGACAGCTACTTAAGGCTCAGTGTCTTGATCTGTGTAGTGTAGAAATGGAAGAAGATACTAAACAAGTAGTAAGTGGGGAGTTAAATCAGCAGGCCATGTGGAGAGCCCTAGAGTTGGAGTCAGTGGACTCAGGTTCTGCCTGGTTAGGTATGGTGAACTTTAGGGATGGTTTGTGGGAAGCATCTATGTGCAGATGCTGGCACATAGTAAGTGCTCAGTTAATGGTGGCCACTCTGATTGTGTGGGATGGCAGGGACCGCTCAGGCCTGTAGGCTATTGTTCTCCTGTGCTCTGCCTGAGTACCAAGTTATTACAAGATGCCATCAATCTTCTGGATTTTTCAGAATCGATGTTTTAAGGGAGGGCATTTTTCTGCTTGGCAGGCTGTGCCAGAAGGTATGGGTGAAAGCTGAGGCTGGTACGTTTCAGTGCCAGGTCTCCAGTCCCCAAGCCTCATCTCTTATTATTTGCATTTTGTTTTCCCTTTGCTTTTGCATCGCCTGCTCTCATTTGCCAATATCTCATCTGTTTGGAGAACAGAGCGATGAGCAGTTGGGCCAAGTTGGGACCTCGGGAGCCAGAGACTTGGCGCTGTGTTGTGGCTTCCCGACGTGACCTTAGACTCTGCTGCTGCCCTGGGCAGCCGTGTCTGCCTCCCTAAAGTGAGATGACTTCTACAGGGTGAACCCAGTGCCTTCAGGGTGGCATATTTCATCTGGGTCTGGGAAATGCACCCTGCAGACTGTTTGGTTTGCAGTTCTAGCATGAAGCAGAGGGAGGCGGAGGTGTGGAAGCCCTGAAACCCCATGGCAGAAACACAAAACTAAAACAATCCGCTCTCCTCCAAACACAGCTCCCAAACACAAAACTAAAACAATCCGCTCTCCTCCAAACACAGCTCCCAAAGCGGGAGCTCTCAAGCAATGAGCAGCTGCCATACAAAACTCTGCCCCATTTGCTTATGATGTTTGCCTGTTGTATCTTAGCTGAGGCATTAATGAATGGACATAGTGTGTTCCAATAAAACTTTATTTACAAAAACAAGCAACGAGCTAATCTAGGATACTTCCTGCTGCCCTCTGTTACTCAATATACTTTCCTGCTATTGTTCTCTTTATTCTCAGAAACTCTGCTGCTTGTGTAATTTGCTTCCAATGTTTGTGGTTGGTCCTGCTCTACACACCGAGCTCTCAGAGGGCAGAGCCTGGTCTGTCACCTGGCTCTGTCCCTGACACCAATGACACTCACTCCGACTGATGCAAGCTCGGGAAGGCTTAGGAGTTGGCCAGCAGTGCAAACAGGACAGGGACTGTGTCTCCTCACCGGCAGCTGGGCATCACTCCCACAGCCTGGCGTACACATTTATTACCAAGCCATAGCGTGTTTACGTTCCAGGAAGAAAGAGAAGTTCTTACCTCTCTCATCACTTGCCTGCAGGCCCCACATGGTGAGATGAAGTCATCTTGCAAGTCACTGGGGAGGCAGAGAATGGAGTTTAGGTCAGACTGTCCTAAGGACATTCACTAAGGTTTGCCCTGTCCCCAATCAGATAACATCCTGTCAGCAGCTCGTGGCCCACAGACGTACTGAGAAGAAGATGACCTGGTGCCTTCTGGACATCACGAGGTGAGGGCCTTCTGTACACAGTTAGGGAGCACTCACTGCCACCCACATTCGGGGGTTCAGGAAAAGCTGTCTCTGGTGTTCAAGAGATAGCTCAGCCCAGCTCATGACACAGATGAGTCACTGTATTCAACAAAATGCAGGAAGATCACAAGTAAGAGGGGGACAAGCCTTGCCACCAGAGCGAGGGAGAATATTTTATAGAGGAGATGGCATTTGGCCCTGTCCTTGGAAGAAATCTAAAGTTTACCCACTGCCATTTAGTAAACAACTACTCTACTAGGTATTTGACATTCATTATTTTGTTTAGCTTTCAGGGCAGCTTGCATATCAGAATGGTCATTTTATGGATGAGGAAATAGGTTGAGTGGAGCAAAGTAACAGAGATATTATTCCGAGGCTCAGGGTTTTTCTCTGTTGTGGGCAAAGGAAATAAACAGTGTGGGCAAAGGAAATAAACAGTGAGTGTGCAAAGGTCCTGTGTGTGAATCGAAGAGAAAGTTTGGTTCCTCGCCCCTGAGACCACCAGGAGAAGAGCTGCTCACAGTTAAGAGCTGCCTGAGAGAGCTCAGGCAGCCGCGGCGGCCCTGCAGCCCTGATGGGCACGGAGACTGAAGAGGACAGGTCTAAGCGCAGCAGCCTCCATTCCTGCTGCAGAGCCACAGGTTAGGCGCCACCCCCCACCTTTGCCCTTCTGGACCCAGAGCTTTGTGAGATCTCTGGGATGACATGTGATTTAAATTTGACTTTTGGCTCATCTTTCATCTTGCTAACTACGTGTGACTTAGATTCATTTTAACCCATCCAAGCCTCATTTCTTTGCAAAAGTGGGTAATAACGTCATCTACTTTGTTGGAATGCTAGAGGACAAACATAATGAGATAAGGTGTTTGAAAGGCTCCGAGACCTTTAGAATGCTAGACACATATTTGCTATAGTCTGTACTGTTTTCTGGACACTTAGTCCCTTACATACATGAGCTCTCAGTCCTTTACCACATACAGTTTGTTATATGCCATGTGCTCAATGTATTACAGTTAATCTTTCTGTATAGGAAAAACAGTTGTTCAATTGTTATATCATTTAATATGTGTCTGGAATATGCTAAGCATCCTGGAAAGCAATTTATATGGCTCATTGCGTTTCAGTTGGGAAATATTATGTGCTAGGCACTCTAACTGGTGCTGAGGGAATAGCAGTGAACAAAACAGAGGAAATTCATTGTGTCCAGGAGTTTATAGACTGGTGAGAGGTGCCAGACAACCAGCCAGCCCATCAACCAACTGATCGACTCACAAACCCAGGAACCAACCAACCGTACATTAAATAGAGACAAGCACAGATCCTGTGATAGAATAAGGCAGCTGAGAGACTGAGCATAAAAGGGTACAATTTCTGTCTTCATATGTGGGAGCCCTGTCAAAGAGTGGTTCTGCTCCGTGGAAAGTTGGGGTTCTCACTGAGCATGCTTTAAACTTCATAAGAAAAGTCCGTGGGAACACAAGAAGGTGGGACTCTCACAATCAGTGGGTGACAGCTGTGGCAACCAGAGCCCCTTGTAAGCCCTTTGGAGGCTGGAGTGTACAATTTCCTTCGTCCTACCTGTGCTGACCCAGGGCCTGCCTGAAGATCACCTTGGGGAAGAAACAACAAAAGCAATGAGGAGTCCCTGCCTTCAAGTCCTGGCTCACTGTGCGACAGTGCTCTAACAAAGGCTGGCTGTGGCAGAGGTGCTTGGAGTGAAATAGCTACCCAGTGAACAGCTCTTTGGACAAGGTGACCTGTACTTGGGTTTTTGAGGTGGACAATCGCACACGGTACCAGGAAGTCAGATTGGCCCGGGGTTCAGCTGTCAATCTCACAAGACGGTGCACACAAGCAGCACAGCTCTGAGAAGAATAATGTCTTAGGCTACACTGCACTACTATCTGCCAGGTACTGTGCCAGGACCTTGCATACATTTGCTCATTTAATCCCCGATGGCCCTGTAAAGTATGAGGGGCACACAGGTCTCATCCCTTACGTGTTCTGACTACTGAAAGGGCCACAGAGCCAGTAAGTGGCAGAACCCAGAATCTGTGTGCTGTGACTTCAGTATTCTGCTTGCAGTGACTTTAAAGATATCTTTTCATGAGACCCCCGAATAGATCAATTACTAGATTATACTCTTTATTTCACAGACACAAAGTCATGCTCAGAGACTCAAGCACATGCCTGAGGTCGACAGTAGAGCAGGATTTGAAACCCTGGAGCCTGGGCTGGTAGCCATTGACCAACACTCCCGCCAAGTGCAAGTTTCAGAGCCAGAGGGAGCTGGCTCTGCCAGGAGGAGGCTTCCACACCTCCGCCTTCTCCCTCTCCCTTGCCCTTCGCCCTGTCCCACCTTTCTCTGTATATTGAAGGCTTTCTGTGTTTTGTGCTGGCTTGGCCTCATGCTGAGGTCATGCTTTCAGGCAGGAAACCTGTTGACTTTGATAAATGCATCTGAGATGCATTTATCCCCAGCAGGGGAGATGCATCATTGCAAGCCACGTCCACCCTGGCTCTGCAGACACCTGCACCTCTCCTGGGTACAGTCTCCATCCTTCACAATCTCAGAGATTTCTGGCTATGCAGCCTTGCGCAGTGTTGAAAAGGCAGTTGGCATTTCCTGCTCATCTTCTAAATCCCTGTTCTCTATTTAACAAACCATTAATGCAATAATGACCCAGTTTCTGGCTCAGGGATGCAGGTGCAGGCTGAATATCCAAAGCAGAGAAGTTGGATGTTGAGAAAAATACAGGTTTTGTGTCATTAAGGACATTTGCTAATCATTGTTTGCAATACCTGCTCATGTTTAAAAGTAGATAATGACCAAGACAAAAATCCTGTCACCTGGGAAATTCTAACAAAAGCCAGGTTACTGCACCATTATCCTTTTGTTGACTTTGGTATCTCCCTAGAATATCATTATTTTCTTGGATCAGTTTGGAAATCGAGTTATTTCTCCCCTCTTTTCATAAAGTGCAACTCACATCCTGATCTCTGCTCATCTGCACAAAATGTTCCCAGCACAGCTTCATTTATTCTCCAAAGCTGAAGGGAAGCCAGGACAGAGATAGGGCACAGACTGGCTCTGGGGAGTTGGGGGCTTTTTCTTTTGCCATGCCCTTGGCTCTGGTCACTCAGAAATAACCCTTGAACAAGCCGGAGCTTATACAGACTGCTAAGTTGAGGGTCTCAGAAAAGCCTTGTGGGCTTGTGTCTGTTGCATGGTCCCCACTGGCCTCGCTCTAAGCTTCTGCATTTCTGCTTTCAGCATTTCTGCAGCAAGGGGCTGTAACTCTGGACCAGTAAAGCAGAAATTCACTCACAGTATGTGACACATGTGGCCAAATATCCCCAAAGACCAACACCTGGTCACCCATGTAGTCCCTGTGAAGGTGTGCTAAGCACTTTTTGTATCACTTTTCCTAAAACTGCTAACCCAGAACAATGCCTCACACATAATGCACAGATATACACAAAAGGAACTCACCACTGCAAAATTAAATTAGCTCACGTGGTGGTGCAGGCCTGTTCTCCCAGGCCTCTGAGAGGCTGACAGGAGGATGGCTAGTTCAAGTCCAGCCTGGGCAACTTAGCGATCTAACAAGAACTTGTTTCAAAATAAAAAAAAAAAATTTTAAAAAGACTGGAAGTGTAGCTCAGTGCAAAGGCCTGGGATTCAGTCCCCAGTACTGCAAGCCAATAGATGGATTGATTGATCAATTAATCCATCAAATTGATGGGTTGATGGGGGTCCAAGTTAGGTAAAAAGTTCATTCACACATTTCAATCTTGAAGTCACTGAGTGTGGAACCAATGCCATCAAAAACCCAGTATGCTTCTCTTGGGGGAAACCAATGGGAACTAGGATATTTAAATCTGGGGCACAAAGAGAATTGGCTGGGGTCCCCATTCACCCAGAAGCAGGGCAGGAGTCCAATTAGCCTGAACCATAATTGGCGATTACAGGGCTTGTCTTTGTGTCCTGGTTCTGACACCTAGAATCAGCATTGGCTGACGAGGGAGCTAGCAGGGCTGAGTAGCTCAGCCTGGACCCCACCTCAGCTCAAGGAAAGTGGGGAAGAGAATGTCTAGCATCCTGGCACAGCATGGCACAGTGGAGTGGGCCCTGGGTGAGTCTCCAAGATCTGGGGTTTTTCCCCAGTTCGGCTCTTAAGAAAGCTGTTCAACTTCTCTAGGTCTCAGTTTTCTCAGCTATAAAATGGGGGTAGAGGGAAGGGAGTTTATGGCAGGTGACTTTCAGCTGCCTCCAGCTATGGGATTCTGTGCTGCCTTTCTGCTGTCTCCAAGGGTGTCTGTTGTACTTAGTGTTGTAGCTGGAACAAACAGTACTTGTCTTTGTGTTAGAGTTGCCTTCCCTGTTTATCTACTCCATAAGCTCAGAGTCTAGTGAGGGCAGAGTTCATTTGCTGTTTATCTCTTTCCCCTCAGCACTTAGCCCAGGGTCTGATGCCGTGGACCCTTGAGCTATGACTGGCCTGACAGATGAACAACTTGGGTTATGACTGAAATTTTAGTTTTAACTGATGAGCAAAATCTTGAGTTATGACCTGAATGCTGGGCGCATGTGCTTCCAGTGGCTTCAGATACAGATTTATCCCATAAGGAGCTCTGGAAGGAACATGACAACGTCCTTTCCTGTATGGGTTCACTGAGAGATCCTGGCCAGGGTCTCTCCGAGGACACTGAGATCCGCCTGTGTATAAGAGAGACCCTGAAGGCTGTGCAGAGGAGCCTGAGCCTCTGATTGACAACCTGAGTCACAACCAGCCCACGGGAAACTCTGAGTGCATAAGTCAGGGGTCTACCGACCTGTCCCTGGCATATGAAAGTACACAGTAGGCACACATCTGATGAATGAATGGATAGTTGGTGCTTGGGAGATGTTGGTTGAAGCATTGCATGTCATCACTGTGACTTGCCTGTCCCACTTACCTAGAGATAGCAATAGCCCTGAAGTCCTTGTGGCCTTCGGAGATGGCCTTCTGGATTGCAGTCCGTTCAGCACAGGTACCTAGTGGGTAGCAGGCATTTTCTACATTGCACCCTGGGGAGAGAGAAGAGCCTCATGGTCTGGTCATAAGAGTACTTCCTGCTGTATAGTTGTAAGAGATCCCATTCCAGGACAGGGATCTGAAGTATTGTTCAGCAGCTCTTTCCAAGAAGGCCCACTGTCTGCATTTCCCCAACATCTCCATCCTGGTGGAAGGGCTGCCATAGTGGAGGAAAACTGCCAATGGGGTGTGTTCCAAAGTGACCAAGAAGTTTCTGGGTCACAGACTGCTTGCCTATTGTTTCCTTTCTTTTTGTCTCCCATAGACTGGAAGGTGAAGATAGAAGGGAAGGGACAGGTTTGGTTATGTGGTTTATGTCACAGGAATTGACACATGACAAAAGAGAAGGAACTTTGAAACCTAATAAACTCATAGAACAAAGTTGTCTATTTGCCCTAGGTCAACTACTTATTCTGAATTGTGATGTAAGAGAAAAATAGAATTCTTCCATGCTTGAATGAATCACTATCCTTTGGCATCTTTTTATTATGGCAGTATAACTGTACCTGCTGGGAGCTCTCTGTCCTTCCTTTTCCTGATGTGAGATTTTATTGCTGCTTTACTTTACCTTGTGCATTGTCGTGGTAGGCACAAAGTGGGGAGGAACAGGTAATTAGCTTCTGGCCCCTTAACCAGTGAGCCATATCTGGACCCAAGGGAGAGGACATTGAAGCACTGTGAGATCCTGCTTCTGAGCTAGTGATGGTGACTGAGTGGAACACTGGGTTGTCTCCCTTCTATGATTTAGACCTAAATTATGTTCCCCAAAAGTCATGATTGGATAGGAGACTTGGTTGGAAAAGGTGAGTGGCCTAGAAGAGTATATTATTGGGCTTTCCCCTCTTTATTTCTGCTTCCCAGCTGTCATGAGGTAAGTGGCTTTCCCCTACCATGCCCTTCCACCATGCCTCTTCTACCTCAGAGCCAGCTGACCATAGACTAAGGGGCTCAATACCATGAGCCAGATTAAACCTTTCCTACTTTAAGTTGTGGGTACCAGGTATCTTGTCTCAGTGATGGGAAAACCATAACACAGATTTTGATACCAAAAGTGAGGTTGTTGCTGTGACTGTCCCTGACCACACAGTTTAGAGGCCTCTGGAACTGGTTTATGGGAGGCGTTTGGAAAAGTGTGGAGATGCTATCTAGAGCAGCCTTAGAATACTGTAAACAGAGATTGAGGAGAGACTCTGGTCAGAGGTTGGAAGGTCAGAATACTGATAGGAATCTGGACCATATGGGCCAGCCTCAGGAGGTTTCAGTTAGGAATAAGGAATTAGAATTCAGTAGAAATTGGAAACCAGACCAGTGGTTGTTCATGTTACATTCTACCAAAGAATTTGTATACATTTTATCCACGTCCTGACACTTTGTGTGAGGCTGAATTTAAAGATGGTGGACTAAATGATTTGATGTAAAAAATTTCAAGGCAGACCAATGTTCAGGTTGTAGCATGGATACTGATGCTACTTTTAGCTATATTTATAGTGAGAATAAGAGGAAATAGTAGAGCCAAAAGATGTGAAAAGTTGAGGTTATGGAATGCAAGGGTCCTGAAAAGATTAACATTAAAAACAAATCAAGTACTTTTCATCAGAACAGTAGAAAAGATGGCTAGAAAGCCTCTCAGGAATTGGTCAGACTAATGTCTTTGCAGGTTTAAGATCCTTTGAAAGTTAATCTCCTTTGAAAGACTTTTCTTTTGAGAAGATAGCCCCAGGGCACTCTGCTTATTCAGGACCACCTAGGGAACTGCTTCTTCAAATTCCATCATTCAGGTGTTCAGAGGTAACTGCAGACATGATTCAAAGGAATGTGGAGCCAGCTGCAGGCCTTGGCATCATCCACATGGTGCCAGTTTTGCAAGCATGCAAAATCCAAGAGTTGTGGGATCATTAGAGGTTCACATCCAGATTTCCAAAAAAGGTCTGGGAGGCCAGGCAAAAATTGTGACAGGGTCATAGTCTCTTCAAGGAGATCCTGAGAGGGCAATGCTTGAAGCTATGAGAGTGAATCCAGATCTACAATAGAGATTCCAGCAAGGTGGAGCTGCAGGGATGCAGAATGTCTGTTGAGGAAATTTGTAGATAGTGAGCCCAAGAGATGGGTCACATGGGCTGCAACCTGCAGTTCCATAAAGGTGGAGTCACCTAAGCCCCACACATCTCACCACAATCTGCCTTAGCTGTTAGACAAGGAGCTGCAAGATTTAATGTTTTCCCTTATGGGTTTTGGTCTTGCTACAGTCTGATCCCTTTCTATCTCCTTATTCTTCTATTTTGGAATGGGACTATTTACTCAGACCATTGTATGTTGGAAGTTTTTCATTTTCTTTTTGATTTTCACAGGGCTTCACAGCTAAGTTTGCCTTGAGTCTCAGAGGATACATTGGACTTAAACTTTTCAACAATGCTGGAACTGTTAAGACTTTGGAAACTCTCAAAATACACTAAATACATTTTGCATAATGAGATGGACATGAGCCTTCTGTGGGCCAAGAGTGGAATATTATGGTTTACATCTACAATGTCCTCCAAAAGTCAATGATCTTGGAGGTGCAACCTGATTAGAAAAAGGTCACGTGGGGCATGACCTAGAAGGGGGTATTCTTGTTCTGGGAACCCCTCCTCTCTATATCTGTTTGCTGGCTGCCACAAAGTGAGCAGCTTTTCTCTACTGTACCCCTCCATCATGCCATATCTGCCTTGGAGCCAGTTGACCATGGTCTGAAACTTCTAAACCATGAGCCAAATTAAACCACTCCTCCTTTAAGTGATAGAAGGGCTGACTAATCTACTCCCTTAGGAAAGTAGTAAGCGAGTGCTCCGTGGGGGGAAAAAGACATACACAAATACTGGCCAAAGGAGCAGAAAGAGTTAAGTGTTTCTGCAGCTACTCTCCCAATAGGTTCCACCTGGCACATGGCTACCCTGCTGGAAACTACCATTCCCAGCTTCCTTTGAAGCTTCCTGTAGTTCTGAAGTTTTAGCCAGTGGGGTGTAAGTAAAAGTGATAGATGTGATAAGCAACTTCTAGTGACATTTTTAGGAGACTACTGCTTGCCTAACACTTCGTCTTTCTCTTTCCCAGGGATTGGGACAAGGATGTTTGAACTTGCAGATGAAGACACCAGTGAAGGGTTTGTGGGACATCTTAGACAGGAATTCTGACCTCCAGAACAACCTTGCAGAACACAGCAGTGCAGCCCATATGCCCAGACTACAACCCCCGTCTCATCTGCCAGAGACAAGAGAAACGGGCAGCCGTCTTGTCCCATAACTGGATTTCTTCCATTCGCTCAATCTGCTCCTCACCTACTACATGCCCTCTTTTAAATCTGAGTCTTCCCTGAGATTTGTTCCTCCTGTATTTTTCAAATTTAAAAACTGGTCATTACCTCCTTAAGTATTTTTCTGGCCTTCATTATTCACAGTGGCACACTAAGAGTGGCTAAATGTATCGTTTAGTTCATAGTTCTCAGAATCTCAGGCATTCCTGTCTAGGATTGATAGGTGTCACTCTGTCAAAGCCTACAATCTTTGGCTGGGTGCTATAGCTCCAAGTTCTCTGCTGGGATGAAGGCTGGGGTGTTCACAGCTGGGCATGAGATGGCTGTGTGGTGTTCACTGACAGGTTTGGAATTCTACTTTAGGAAGAAGGATGGTTGTATATACTGGGAGCCAAAGGCAGACTCTACTGAGCATTGATTATTCTGACAATTTAGCATCTCCCTTCCCCTCTGGTGTAACTCATCTCATTTCCCAGTAAGCAATTCAGGTAAGTTTGGGTGCATTCAGGGTGACATGGCTGTAGACCCCAGCGTGTAACTGAAATGGAAACTAACATCTTTTCTTGCATGAGCTTGCTGTTGACTTAAGGCCATCTGAGTTTTTCCCTGTGTAGAAGCTCTCAGTTCCTTTCTGAGAGCGAGTGTGGGCCACCAGGTTTCCATTCATTCTGGAGGAGACAAGTACAAAACAATGACATGCAAGACAGTGACTGAGAATTGAAATGAGAGATAGTGACAAAAAAGCCTGGTCAGAGGCACTCACCCCCGAGGTCTGGCTCACTGAGACACCTCCCTCAGTATATTTATATGAGCCTTGTGTAACCCTCCTCTTATCTACCGTAATTCATGTGTATTTCTAACACATGTCATCACACAGAAATCAGTTTAGCTAGTGAGCCTATAGGACAGGGAGCAATCAGGGAGGTGCTACCTGGAAAGCAGTGGTTAACATTTACTGAAGGCTCTGTGTGAGTTATTGATGTAGTCAGAGAACACTCCAAGGACAAAGGACAAACTGCCTCAACCCTATTACTCATTAAAAATACAATTGCGTTTTTCTTTTTCCTTCTTCTTCTTCCTCCTCCTCCTCCTCTTCCTCCTCCTCTTCTTCTTCTTCTTCTTCTTCTTCTTCTTCTTCTTCTTCTTCTTCCTCTTCTTCTTCTTCTTCTCTTCTTTTTTGAGACAGGGTCTCTCTATGCAGTTCAGACTGCCAGGCTGCCCTCAAACTCTTGGTGCTCCTCCTGCCTCAGCCTCCTGAGTGCTGTGGGATTACAGGCTTGCACCACTGCACCTGGCTACAACTGCTTTTTCTGCAGAGTCAGAGTTTTAAAAAGCAGTGTCTGCTAAAGCCTGTGACTTTCCATTTGGGTCTGCAAATGCCTAGTAGAGACCTAAAAGCAGAATGAAGTTTGCCTTTCATTTTTGTATCTTTTACTGCCAGAGTATTTGTAGCCCCCACTATTTTCTTTCTTTTTGCTGCCTTTTTACCTTTTGAAACCCCCCAACCCTAGCCTTGAAAACATCACCTATTTTATGACCTACAAATTATAGTTCAGATGATCAATTAGCAGACCTCAAACAGTGAGTGAACTTTAGCCAAATCCCCTAAAGGCCTCCTCCTCTCCCTTAATTGGCCATAAAAACTGCAGAAAGGGAAACAAACGGGTTTCTCTCAAGGTCCCAAACTGCCTGGTGCCCACATTCTGTGTGTCGGTTAATCAGATGTGGAAGAGTCTTGTAATCCGTCACAGCAGTAATAGTGCTGAAAAGGTGGTATCCATGGAAACCCCCTGACCTCGTGAACTCGTACAGGGTTCATAACAGAAGGCAGCAAAGGAATTGATGCCAGCCAGCCAGTAGCCATGAGTTTCAATGGCAAAAGCTGACTGACCACTGCAGTTTGAAATAAACCTCACTGCTTTCTGGAACTTGGTGTCCCATGGGTTAATTTCTTGAGAATACTGTAACACTACTACCTTCAAACTCTGAATATAGATGTGATACTTATTTAGAAAAAGTGGGCAGAAAAAAGTTTATTGGCCTTAAATTTATCTCTGCTATCTCATCCCTTTTCAAGACTGAAGATATCAAGTTGGGCATGGTGACACATGCCTCTAATCCCAACACTCGGGAGACTGAGGCAGGAGGATCATTTCGAGTTCAAGACCAGTTTGGGCTACAAAGTGAGCTCAAGGCCAGCCTGAACTGCATAGTGAGACCTTGTCTCAAAAAGACAAAAAAAAAAAAAAAAAGACTGAAGATACCAAGATAAAAATGCTGCACTAAAGTAATTTTCAGGATTCATAGAAACATTCAATTATGAGACTTTACAACAGATAGCTCCAGAACTACCTCCCTCTCCCCAGTATGAGTGACACCTAAACATCACCAACCACTGTCCTGAACTGGCAGTCACCTGAAACCCAGACAGGAACAGCCTCACATGGCTGAAACCTCCACACACAGTGGCTACATGGAGACAGAAGTGCCCCCAAGCCATGGGGATTTCTCCGGAGCTATGAAACCAGGAAGAACTGAGAAAAGACGGGACATCAGTCTGAACTGTTGCTCTCTCCAGTTGCTCAAACTGGGGTCCTTCCCTTACCTTTTCTTTCCCTTCCTTTCCTCCTTTTCTTTCCTCCTTTTTCTTTTTGTTCTCCCCTCCACTGAGTTTGAACCTAGAGTCTTCACACTGAACTATAACCTCACCCTTTTATTTTATTTTTTTATTCTGAGACAAGATCATGCTAAGTTACCCCGGCTGGGTTTAAACTTGATCCTTTTTCCTCAGCCTCCCAGAGTGCTGGGATTACAGGCATGTGCTACCATGTCTGGCTTCTTACTTTCTAATGAAATCTTTTGCCTTTAAATTCACAGTGTCACATTAGCTTTAATTTCCATTACCACTAAAGCGTAGACCCACACTAGCGGGTGACATTATTATTGTAAGGTTCAAATTGGACCTAACTCTCCCAGCCTCCAAGCTGCCTGCCAGTGGAAGCACCACTGTCTGCAGAGCACTCATCTCAGCACCCGGGGCTGTCATCAGCAAGCTCAGAATGTTGTTTAGGACAAGGAATTTTGCAGGTTCAGGGACATCTGGTGAGACCTGAAAATTTATAATGGACACTTCAAGTGCTCTGCCCGCGGCTCCCAGAAAACTTTGACCACAGATGTTTATTGGGATTCTCCCACCTAATGTCCTTTGTCTTCTTCTCTCTACCCTTATAAAAGGGACATATTTCTCTTTGTTCAGAGTAGGTGGTCTTATGTTACTCTCTGCCTGCCTGCACCCCAGTGCAATACATTCCATGCCACGTTGCCTTTACAAAGCCTGGTGTTCTCTGTTGCTCCCCGGCCCCCAAATATTATGTATGTTATAATTATGACAGTCCCTTCCCTGCTCAGCTTCTCTGCTTGAACAATGAAAGTTGAGTGAAAAAGTGAATGAGTTTCTCTTCTTCTCCACTTGTCTCCCCAGCTAGGTTCCTGATCTATACCTGAAATGACTTCTGTAAACACCTCTCTTGCCTGCCTAGACCTGCCCACCACTACTACCGTTAGTGCCTCCTCCTAATTTCCCTCCTCCTCCTGGATTATGGTCCATTCAGGCCTCACTGTTACTCTAGTAAGCTTCCAGCCCCGGCTTTCCCACCCACCCACCCCTGTCCCTGACTCAGGACCAACTCATCTCCCATTAGACACGATGCACATGGATCCTGGGTTTTGCTCTATGCTGTTATAGTAAACTGCCACTCTCACAGAAGACCCAGGATCTTCAGAAGATTGTATGTGTCTGTGCTAGAAACTCAAAAAAGTGTCATTTAGAGGACTCTTCCATGACTGTGCATGTAAAACACCTCTAAGGCCAGGTGAGAGGAGAGGTTGTTTGACAAGGGGAGATACTCAAAGAAGCTTTGCAGGAACAGCCCTGGGGCCCCTGGTCCTACCCACGCTGAAGATTTTGGGTGCTCTCTGAGGACTAGTGCCCTTATGTGTGAAATGACAATGACAGTATTGAGCCTCAAATGGAGGCACCCATACTGAAGTTCTGTGTTGACAAACAAGTTATCTTCTAAGTAATCCAGAGAGGCAGAGGACAGGAAATTTTCCCAAACAGGCCAGTTTCAGCAGGCCTGAAAATGAAGCTGGGCCATTTGTGGACTTCAGGGAGACAGAACAAGGCCACACCAGGAAGCGAGCCCCGTCTGGGAACCAGTGCCACACGTCGGCTGCTGCCAGATGGGGGCAGCCAGATACAATCCTTTCCCCATGAGTCATCGCCATTTGTAGACTATGGGAAAAAGAACAAGCCCACACCAGGAAGTGAGCCCCATCTGGGAACCAAAACCATGCAGGGGCTGCCACCAGTCTGGGGACACCCAGACCCCAGTCCCTTCCAGTGCATAGGCTGGCAAGTAAGTACCACCCCTAGCCCCGTAAGAGACTGACTGATCCAGAGAAACACAAGGTGTGATGATAGCTATTGAGGTGAAATGCAATTGGATGCCTGTGGTGCTTTGGTGGTTCACTAACATTGCAGGTCTAGGGCTAGTGTTCTGATCATGGGTACAGAGGATAGTGGTACACAGTGTGGCATCTTGGAGGGATCTTCTTCTGAGGGTTGTAGCCATTGTTGATTCCCTGTTATCTTGTTTTGAAGTCCTATATCATTTCATTGTTTTGTTGGGTTGGGTTTTATTTTCTTTTATTGTGTTTGATTATATTAAATAATATATTTATATTATATATATTTCAAAGATAGCAAGATATATTATGGAAGCAATTTTGGATTTACTATTGGCTTGTTTTGAAGTCCTTTATTGCATTCATTTTGTTTGTATTGTTTCTATTCTGTTCTGTTTGGTTTTTACTATGTCTGAAGGTATCTGCAGCTATTTTGAAAACAACAAAGGCATTATGGTAACTATTGTTGATTTTGTAATGTTTTGAAGTACTGTATCACTCACACTGGTTTGTAAGTGATACAATTACACTGTTTTATCCTCTTTAAAATAAAATACAAAATTATTTTAAAAAATGAAGCTGTCTTAACCCTTACACACACAAAAAAAGTAATCTGATATTAACTAATCAGTTATTTTTCTGTTATTCTGTTTCTCTGTACCTCCTTGCTACAGGATGGCGAGTGTCTCCCAGAAGGTCCTTGTGTTGAAGGCCTGGTCTCCCCCAGGTTGGTGCCACTGAGAGGTACTGTGGTCCCTTAAGGAAATGAGGCCTTATGGGAGGTGTATGGTGATTGGGGAGAGAATTGTAGGCATGTGGAATTGTGTGAATGTAGTCTCCTTTCTTGCACTTCCTGGGTCACTAGGGGAGCAGTTTGCATACAAGGTGCTTCTGCCATAATGTGCTGTCCTTGCCAGAGGCCTAACGCATAGAGCTACTTATTTTTTTTTTTTTTTTTTTTTTGGTACCAGGGATCGAACTCATAACTATGTGCTTGCAAGGCAGGCACTTATGCTGCTGAGCTAAATCCCAGCCCAGCATGATCTTGGATTGGAACCTCGAGAATCATGAGCCAAAATAAATTTTTTGTTTTTATAAGTAAATTGCCTCAGATGTTTTGTTATAGTCATGTAAAGCTATCACACCACCTTACAAGAAAAGTAGCTTTGAAATGACCTCTGACCTTTAACATTTGTTTCTGTATTTGTCAGTCTTTCCCTATAAAACCAAGCCCCTCTATTCTCTCATCAACACATTCATTAGGTTGAACTGAAATGTTGCCTGACTCAGGATCTTTAAGATCTTTAAACAGAATTGCTGTAATTTTGTCCTTTGACACCCTATGTGTGCATGGCTCACCCCACTCAGGTCTTTGCTTAAATGTTACCTCCGCAGAGCATCTTCTCTGACTGTCTAAAACTGCTTGTTCCCTCCACCATCTCTAACACTCTCCACCCCTTTACCCCATTTTAATTTTCTTAGCACTGAACCCTTTCCTAATGTCTCTATTGTCTGATTTCTCCACTCTAGTGAGGACTTCTCGAGGCCAAAGACTTGTCTGCATCTTGTGTAGCAGTGTGCCCTCAGCCTGGGAGAGAGAGGATCTGGGTTACTGTCACAGACTGAATATTGCATCCCCTCAAATTCACATATTGAGACCTTAACTCTTTGTGTGATGGCATTAGGAGGTGAGAACCTGGAAGGTAATTAGGTTTAGAGGCCATTGAGGGAGAGCCCTCATGATGGGATTATAAGAAGCAAAATCTGATTTTACACTAAGGTGTATACTCTCTCTGCCTTGGAAAGGTGACAGAGAATGAAAGAGAGTCCTTATCAAGAACTGACATTGTGGCACATTGATCTTGCACTTCCTGGCCTCCAGGATTATGAGAAATTGATGTCTATTGTTTAATCCACTCAGTCTCTGGTTTTTTGTTATAGTAGCCTAAACCAACCAAGATGATACCCTGGTCAAATTTTAGTTGCTAAGACACAGTACCTGACACTCGCAGATGAAAGGAGGAGAGGTTTATTTTGTCTTACAATTATAGACCATGGTTAGCTGGTTCCAAGGAAGAAAACAGCCTGACAGAATGACTGAGCATAGGGAAAGCTGCTCACATCATGGCAGTCAGGAAGCAGAGAGAGAAGGGAGGAAACGGGAATGAGACATAACCTTCCATCCCACGTGCCTAGTGACCCATCTGTTCTGTGCAGACCCCCCAACAGCAAGTCAACTATAATATCCCCATGACTCAAATTGCCTTCTGGAAGCCTCACCTTATCACATGGGATTTTGGGAGGACAGTCTTGACCTCATCCACAGTAGATGGTTATTGATTACTGAATGACTGAATTTCCTCATTTCAGTGCTGGATCTCTGAGACACAAAGGAATAACTATATGCGAGGTCTCCTGCAAGTCCAAGTGGAATTCCCCATCACTGCCCACAAACGGAACGGGAAGGCCATGCCCCACAGTCCTGAAAGATCAGAACATTTTCTTTTGCTTCCCTAAGTGCAGAAAACAGATCATCACCTATCTAGGACATCCAGATCCATTCCTGGTATCGTCTTCGCTTACTCTGCAATTCGCATGAGAGGAAGGCTGGGATGAGGTCAAGTCAGGATCCATAATTATAAGCCAGCACCAAGTAACAGTCAGATGAGAATGCTGCTGTCCTTCACGGCTGCTGTCTACTGGGCGGCCATGGCTGCCAGGTACTCTGGGATGCTGTATCCGTCAACCCTCTGACCACTGGCCAAAGTGGGTACTGTTGTGGCCCCATCCTACAGAAGAGAAAGGCTGGGCCGGGGATTTAGCTCAGTGGCATAAGTGCCTGCCTGGCAAGTGTGAGGTCATGAGTTCGATCCCCGATACAAAAAAAAAAAAAAGAAGAGAAAGGCTGAGGCTGGTGACAGGAAGTCAGGGTGCACAGGCCGGCCTGTCCGGTACAGAGAGCTGTTCTTGTTCTCCGTGGCATTTCAGCAAGGCCTCACTTTGTTGCTTAAGGCAGGGCTGGAGTGGGACATTGTCATGACCCAACCAGCCAGAGAAGAGTGCAAAGTCGGAGGACCCTGTACTCACTTTGTTTTGAGGACTCTTATGAGATTAGAGCAGTGGTTAGCACACACAAGCAAGCGAGCACCGGAAGCTTCTGCAGACTTTCTTCTTTCTTTCCTTTCTTCCTAGGGATCAAGAGCCTCATACATGCTAGGCAAGAATTCTACCACTAAGCTACATTCCCATTCCAGGTAAATACTTTTTTAGTTCGTTTTTGTTTTGTGATAGTGGGCTTTGAATCAGGGCCTTTGCACTGAGCCACATGCTCAGTCCTTTTTTAAAATTTTGTGCTTTTGTTTGTTTTTGAGACAGGCTTGCTGTGTAGTTCAGGCTGGTCCTGGACTCACTATGTAGTCCAAACTGGCCTTGAACTCACAGAAATCTTTCTGCCTCAGCCTCCTGAGTTCTGGAATTATAGGTGTATGTGCCTGGCCTTATTTTGTATTTTGGGACAGGGACTCACTAAGTTTCTCAGGCTAGGCTCGAACTTGTGATCCTCTTGCCTCAGCTTCCCAGAGTGCTGCGATTACATATGGACACCAACACACCTGGCTGGGAGGATTTCTTAAATCAGGACTCAACACCCCATTCCTGGAGTTTCTGATTTAATAGGGCCCAAGGTTTCACATTTCTAACAAGGAGCTACTGAGGCTAAGGGCCATAGAGCACATTTGAGAATTCCTGGCCTAGAGAAATGTCATGTCCATGTGCCGAACTATAGTCTAACTAACTATGATGTCAAGGGCTTCTGGTAAAGCTCATCTTCGCGAGGAACCACTTTTGAGTGACAGGAGAAAGAACTAATTGATGATATCTGGTGGTGGGGGAGAGAGGACAGAGAGTAATGGGGTGTGGCTGGGGGGGTAGCAAGGAGAGGAGGCAGGTTATAGCAGCCTGGAAATGCCAGGGGTGGAAGTGCAGGCTTGAGGTCAGTCACCCACCATGAGTGGAGGGAAAGACCTCTAGGTGGGAAGAGGGAGCCCAGGGAAGGAACTGAGAGGGCAGTGGCTGGTTTAGGAGAAGGATGATTTAAGGATCAAGATGGCTGAAGGGTTAAGCCAGGGCAAGCTGGATCCAGTGATTAACCAGGACATTCTGAAGTCTCTTTATGTGGCTCCCAGAATTTATCATAACTACTCCAGTACAGTGGGATTTTCCCCCTGAATTCTGGCTGGAGAGGAGAGGAGAGGAGAGGAGAGGAGAGGGAGAAACAAAGGTGAAAGGCCACCATCCTAATTCATGAAGTGAAGATGAGAAAGTCTCCCATCTCTTGAGTGGTGTCAGCCAAGAGCTGTCAACGGCCACAACCAAGAAGCCCTGTGTTTGGGCATTGTCCCAAGACCTTTTCTGATGCTGTGATGGTCTCACTGCCAGGTGCACATGGGGCAGGGACATCTCGGGCAGTGCGACAGGAGTTGGGGTGGTCCTCCATGATTTCCCTCTGCCCACCTCCCAGTGGGCATTCCATAAACACCGCGGAGCATCTGCCCTGTGTGAGGCCCGGGCTGACTCTGTTTCCCCTGACCTCCTGACCTCCTCCTGTCCTTTCCTAACTCTTTTGTTTGTGTCCTCTGTCCCCTTTCCTCTTGCAGCTCTTTCTTCACTGGTGAGTCCCTACCCCCCAAGTCTCCCTTGCTCTCGCCATGAGCCATCAGGATTGTCACCGGGAGGCAGTGCACCAAGAGAAGGCAGATGAAATTCTTCGTTATAGTCCTGTGTGTCTAAGCTGTGAGGAGCCCCCGGCCCTGGCCGGGATGGGAGTAGCAGAAGGAAAAAAACGATTATTACAAGGTCATGACAGTAAAGCAGTCTTTGCTGCCAGACTTGCTTGGGAATTGGAGGGGATGCCAGCTGCCTCTGTCGTGGAAACTCCCGGGAGGTCGATCTTTAGTTCATCAAGAGAAAGTCACAGAATGGGCCACCCGTACTGCTGCAAGCTGTGAACTCATAATGTCTAAATCAGTGATGGCTTTTCTGCCTCCTAACCTTGAATTCACTCCATAATCAGGTCCCTCCCCCTCCAAGCCCACCAGACTTCTACACACACTCCCTTCTGCACTTGGCCCCATTTTCTGTCTGCCAAGGAGATCCAGGAACTCTGCTAAATGCTCCGCATTTATCCCCTCTGCTCAGCACAATTCTGTCTGCCCCTTACACATACCACCCTGCAGCAAGGTGTAGCAAAAGAGCAGGGTATTTGGAATCACTGAACTGCAGCTCGAGTTGGGTCTGCATGGCATCCCATATGCCTTCTGTGGTAACAGACCCACCCACTCCCCAG
>PVJX010027551.1:0-24785 GCA_004027295.1 Dolichotis patagonum | reverse complement strand
TTTAGATACACTCAATATTTCTTTTATAATGTTTGTCATTTCTTCTTTTACCTGAGAGGTTATTTCTGATCTGCTTTCCTTTACAGCTTCATGGAGTTGTTTCTTTACTGCAGTTGCTACCATTTTAGAAAGTTCAGTAGTGCAGTCTCCAATGTCTTCTATTTCAGTGTTTTCTGGGTTTGTTCTCAGTGGACTGGAGGACTGAGACTGCATCTTACTCTTCCTTTTTGTCATTTTCCTCTGGTACTTGTGCAGCTGGCCAGGCACCATCCTGACGGATTGTACTGGGATGCTAGGCTGAGCAGAGCTTTGATCCCACATGGCTAACAGGAGTACACCCTCAAACTATGGCCCCCAGGCCTTGCATGTGATGGCAGAGCTTGAAATCTCCAGAACCTGTCCACTAGCCTGGTCACCCCCATCTGGACAGCTCTGGGGTTGTAGGCTATCAGGGCTTGGTACCTCTGGGACCTGTGTGACTGGCTTGGCATTTACCCAACAGATTTTGCTGGGACACTGGGTTGGGCAGAGCTCAGATTCTCCAGGACCTGTGTAGCTAGCCAGGATTCACCTCCAGAGTATAGCACCTGGGCTTTGTGCCTGGAAGTGCAGAGTTCAGAACATCTGGAACTCATGTAGCTAGGTGAGATGCATCCCTGGAGCATGGCACTGGGCCTTGCTCCTGGCTGGGCAGAGTTCAGAACTTTCAGGACCCATGCAGCTAGCTGGGGTGAACTCCCCAGAGACTTTGTTTCTTTGCAACAGAGTCTCACTATGCAGCTTAGGCTGGCCTTCAACTCACAGTGATACTCCTGTCTCAGCCTCCTAAGTGCTGGAATTATAGGTATGTGCCACCATGCCTGGCATCAAGGATGGTTCTTGAAATAAGAGTTTAATTGGAAAAATTCCAAGAGATATTATTAATAAAATTAAATACTTTTTAAATACTTCCTTAATTTCAGGAATTTAACAATTTTTTAAAATAAATGTCCAACATGATGTGGGGAAATAAAGCACATAGTGTTTTCCAAATTCTTTGACAATGGGATACTCTTACTTTGTTAAGAGATCTATGTTTGGAGAACATATTGACAGAGGTTGTTCTAAGTCTAGCCTGTTCGTTAGGACTATTCACCTTCCCCTCTCAATATTCTGTTCACAAAGTTTAGAGTAAAACATTTCAAAGAACTTCTTACAGCTTTCATGAAACATGTTAGTGCTACAGTTGCTTAGCCTATTAATTCTTCTACTCTTTTTCCATGATCATAATCCCATATTGCACATCACTATTTATGATTGAATAGTAAAGGGGTTATGCATATATTTTCTCTGATAACAAGACAATATTTTTTGACTATCCCACTTATGTAGTCCACCTCCTGTTCCTTGGCGGGATTTTGCTAAAGTAATTTAGTTTTGCAAAGGTAACTTAATTGAAACTCATTAGCATGTTACTGACCATCCAGCACAAATAGTGTAGAACAGAAGTAATTAACCACCGTTCCAGTTGAAAACCTACATTCAGCTCCTTTTCTATTTTCTTCACAGCTTCTGGGATTGAGTCTACTGAGGTGAAGGCTGTGTCAAAGAGGTCATAAATAAAACCACTGCTTTGGATAATTAATATATAGTGCTTTGATTTTTTTTCAGGCAAAGACTATTAATTTTTGATAAAATGCTATGTGTATCCATACAGGAGCTCATTTAGAAAAATCATTTTCATATAAATGCTAGAGGAACACCTTATTTTTCTTCCTGGGTTTAATTGAACAATTGAATACAAAGCAAATTAAGTAAAATAATATCTAGGCTTCTCTGCAGAGCAATTGTTCACTAAGTTTAGCTAGGTGTAAAATTAATGAAAAACTATCTTTTTTCTGAAGGTGGAGGACCAAGGCAATGATTGTTTGTCATATAATTTTGGCCATGTGTGTAGACTTCTAAGTTACTTCTGAAGATTGGTAAATTAGCTAGTATCTAGCCTCAACTGTGAGCAATTAACATCAATAATTATTTTAATCTAAACAGATAAATATAGGTAGAGATGACTCAGTGTATGGTTCCATCCATTTCAGAAGAAAAATGTCTCAAAGTATCCTTGTTACACTATCATTCCATGGCAAGGAAATCCTGCTTGAAGATTAATGACAGAATTTTACTCCTAGAGAGAAATATAGTAAACTCAAAAAACTAACATGAATGAAATAAATAAAGTACATAATCCCTGCACTTCGTGCTGCACCCTTAGGGCTTGTGTCTAGATGCATCCCACCCACCAAAACCTTACCTCATGCAGTCATGGGGGAAAAGCTTTCCAGAGCTGGCTGAATCTGCAGTATATAATGCTGGGGTTAAGGGTGTATGATTAGTAAATCAGTCCACTGACGGTTTGGCATTGTTTTGGCTAGGACAAAGTGCCACACCCCCTCTTCAGTGGGTAGCCTGCATACAATGTAAGAAACAAAGACTCTTGTCTTTTTTTCTCTCTTGTTGATTTTGCTATCTTGTGGATGTCATCAACTATTCTCCTCTGTAACACCCCTCTGCCAATCCCCTCTGACTTGGAACCACCTGATTATGGACTGAAACATCTACAAATTAGGAGCTAAACAGACCTTTCCCTTTTTGACTTTGGGTATTTGGTACTTTGTCTCTGCAATGAGAGAAAAGCAACTAAGAGATGCACCTCAGTGGTCTATCACTATATTTTGGTAACTAAGAATTTTAAATACTGCCATTAACACCACCTTATTTTTAAAAAGTGATACTTTTAAGGTGACAAAATTGAAAAGATACCACATCAAGCTGTTCAGCAAAAGTTTAGAATGTTCTCAAGAAGGTGAAGTTTTAGAGGACAAAAACTATCCTCAAGCAGATGAAGCTCTTCCTCGGGGCATCGTCTGTAGAACTTTTTGCTGAAACATCATGCAAAGAATCAGAAACTGCTTTGTTCTTTAGATATTAGAGCCCTAGAGAAAAGGAGAAGCATATTGGGATGGAAAAAATGTTAAAGTTAATGTATAGTTAAGAAATTCCTCAGACTATAATTTCACTGACAAGTAGAATTTAAAAAATAAAATATAGGAGCCATAATAGAGATAACACTTTTTAAAGTAAGGATGTTAAAAATAATACTTATTATTACCCACTTTATTATTATTATTACATTTCATGTAAGAGGAAATATTTAGTAGCAACAAGTAGGAAAGACAAATGCCCAATTAAATCACTGTATTTAAATTTGAAAAGAAAAATATGAGCTTTGTGAAAAATGCATTCTATTACCCTTACTGATTTTGTAGGGAGAATGGTGAAAATCTTACCAAGGACCAAGATTTGGGAATGGGCTTGGATAAGGAATACCAATGTAGGGATATTATGCAGTGTTATTCTTTTCCCTTAGTAGGTGCTCTTGGGTGGAATTTGAGAATCTTTGATTTGAAAAGATAATCTTGTTACTTAGATAACCAGCTGCAATTCATACAGTAATGAAAGTAGAGTTCAAGGGTAACAAAATTTTACTTTTCCTGTGAATATTTCATGATGCTACTTGTGTCTTCAAACATAAATCAGATAGAAAAAGCAGTAACACTAGGTGGGAGGTTATTGACTTGCACAGTCTTCTTGAGCAGTGGTCCTGATCCCTAGCATAATGCACCAGAATTAACTGGTAGTACATGTAAAAATGAAGGATACGGAATCAACCTCCAGGTCTGCTTAACCAAGACTGTCAGGAGTAAGGCCTAGGAATCCACATTTTCATCATGTTCTACTTGTGATCTTTCCCATCCTAGTACTATCCAGGCCCAATCCTGCTTAGCTTCCGTGATCAGACAAGATGGGGGTGCATTCAAGGAAATGTCATAGACTCTGCACATGGTTCCTACATACACCAAATATTGAAAACAGTATTTTCAGATGACCACAGACAGGCAAGGTTATATTCTGTTCTCTGGGCCAGGTTAGGTGATTTTTAGTAGGCTTTGTAAAGATGGCTAGAATTTGAGAGTTAAAATTGGAAGAAGGGGGGATTCTAGTTGAAAATAAAGACATAGGTGGAGACACAGACAGGAGAAAAAAATTATATTTAGCAAAGACTAAGGAAAACAGTTTTGTTGGAAGCACAGTATAGCACAGAAGATTAGCAAAGAGAAAAATGAGGAAGCACACAGGAAGTGGGTTATGGCTGCTTGCCCCGCTGGAAAACATCTCCCTTCCGTAAACAACAAAACACTGAAAGTCCCCAGATTACAGCTGACTGAAGTAAATAGAGTAAACTTTCCAGGTTAAGAGAGAGAGATGAGTTTCTTTGGGGGAAGGGGAGGTCTTAATGCAGTGGTGAATCATTTTGAGTTATCCATGTAATTACTAACATTCAAC
Source organism: Dolichotis patagonum (assembly GCA_004027295.1). NCBI lineage: Eukaryota > Metazoa > Chordata > Mammalia > Rodentia > Caviidae > Dolichotis > Dolichotis patagonum. Next base: position 20,405 of record PVJX010027551.1, on the reverse strand, counting down.
TTTGATACAAAAATTTAGGGAACATGTTAACCATCTAATTTTGTTTGCAGAATTAATAGGTAAGTCTTGTTGAGGTGTCTGAAGTCTAACATATTCTGATAAAGCTGTGCTAACTGGCTACTATGATGGATGAAAATAAACCCAAAATATTGATTTTTCACAATTAATTTTTGAATCTATTGTGTCTTTTAGAGTCTAAAGCAAAATGTTAGATAAGTTTGATCATAAATCCAATTTAACAACACCAATGGGTAATAGATGTTGCTATTCTATTTAATATTTTACTTATATTTTTGTTTAGTCTACTTATTTTCTGATCTCCATAGACTAAATTTTTTTTCTTTTTCACCCTTAAACTACCATACCTGGGATTTAGGGCTGTATACAGATTGCCATTATTAAGTACTTGGGTGAAAACCTCATCAACTAGCTCAGTGGAAAGTCCACCCACTGTAGGAATAATCCAGAACTAGATCACAAAATGCCAGCCAGTTATCATGATAGGCAATCAAGAGCCAGTCTCAGTCTTCATAGCCACCTCTTGCATCAGGTACCATGTTCCTCCCAGCACCACTGTTCATAGCACAGAAACCTTCACCAGTCTGACACTCACTGTTTTGGTCAAATGGTGAATTGAGCACCAGTCACAGAGCAATAATCCAGGGTCATCAAATGGTACAGAGCCTGAAGTCCCAAATAAACAATCACCTGTTAGCAATCTTAAAATTCCCTGGGAAGGCGGTCATGATCCTGAGAGATTATGTTGTCAGGATACCAGATATTTGGCACAGGGATCTCTAGATACAGGCCATCCAGGATATAAAACAACATAGTGTATGACAAGTCATCCATTCTCAGATGATGAAAACTTGACTTGGTAAGCTCTAATCTGTTGTGGAGAAGTAGCACCTATCTTATTTGAAATACAAAAAGCAGTATAAGGAATGATTTCAAGTTCAGATTTTATAGCATCAAATTCAAATTTGTCAGTAAAATATATAAACTCTCCATGATAAAAAGCTTATGCAATACTTAACCATAGACCATAGAAAGAACTAATTGAATATCCAAGCCTGTATACAAAAGTAATTTTGTAACTCCAGAGCTTTATCCTCCAATACAAAACAAAAGTGGGATTAGACCATTCACTGGGCAGCTAGATGACCAAGTCCTCTTCATCACTGCCAGAGATTCCTAACGGGACTTTCTACCATGCTTGTTCCCAGAGTCCAGGATTGCTGGGAGCAGAGCAGGAGCCATGTGCTGTGGGCAGTCCAGTGTCCCAACTCCCCAGCACCAGGACCCAGGGCCTCCACAGCCTCTCCTTACAAGCCCAAGGCGTAACACTCCAGTGTTTTTCCTGCTTTCTTGCTGTGCTCCCTCTATAGAGTCCAAAGAGTTCCTTGTTGCTAATGTCATGACTGAAACAACTGATGAATGACTTAAAGTCATTTCTCAAAGAGCATGAGGCAGCTTGTCATTCTGGCTTAACACTCAAACTGTTCTTTGTAGAAACAACTATGATACCCCAGCTCTCTCCATATTTTCTCTACCCGGACCTGACAAGCAAGGGCAGCAATCTCTTGGTGTCTACACAATTGTTTATATATTAGCTTTTTACCAGGCACTCCGTGCCGTATTTCCACCCCGTTTGCAGGAGGTAAGAGTTTAAACTGTTCAAGGAGCCTCCTCAAAGATGTATTTTCTTCTATGGTTGAGGAATATTTTTTAACCAGGAATACCGATGCAAGGTAGGTCATTTCTACTTATTTTTATCTAATAAGCTAGAACTTGAATAGCTCCAGAGAAAGTTCAAGGTCAAGTCTGATGGAGGAGTCTGAGTTGTGTGACTATGGGAATATTAGTACCCTTTATTTCCCCTTAGTTTTCTTCCTTGGAAGACTAGGATTGGGAATTAGATCCATCTAATGCAGTGCTTGGCATGGATAAGATATTCCAGTGATGGTTAGAATATGTATCAATGTATATCATATATATAGATTGGTGATGCTTAACCAACAGACCAGCTGATTTTTAAAACAGCTGGCAAGTACCTGGAAGTCACCAAATCCCTACATTCAGCTTGACATAGATCTGTAAAATAAACCTTCTATGCCAGCTGTGGAATAGACAGAGCCACTGAGCTTGTCCTGGTCTCTGAGCTAACTAATTATATTAAGAATCAGAGGTGAACTGGAAGAGGTACTGATAAATCAGCAAACCTTCACTCTCCATCTTGAAATTTGACTAGCTATGGTCTGTCAAGTGTGTACATAATATGTATTTAGAGGTACCAATAGTCTTAGTTTTGTCATTCCTTTACCAAGATGTCTGCAAGGTACCTTAGAAACTGAAAAATCATTGAAATGCAGATCTGGGTATCTGGATATCTGGGTTTCAGAGTGGTATACTGGTAACCAGCTTGTGGCTTGTAGTGTTTGCTGATTTCTATGATGAAATATTCTCACCATGGTTGACTGATTTCAAGCTGCCAGTACAGACTTGTGGAGTATTAGAATCACTGGCACTCATGAGCTGGCACAAGCCAACTCTAACACAGAAGAATTCTTGACCTCCTGTGCTACTTTCAAGAGCCAACCCTTACTCTCTGGTCTTCTATTTTCTCATTTGTATAGTGCAGAATTAAATTAGACTGAATTTTCTCAATCTGTATATTAACAAATAATATACATGTTCTTTGCACAAAGAAACTTGGGAAACATTGGACTAACCAAAATCAAGTAGGATTCTTTATAACATTAAAGCCTGTTAGAGACTTTAATGTGACTTTAATATAATGTGACTTCCTTCTACAAAAGGAAGTTATGGTATTCAGCTTTTCCTAAACATCTTTTAGGGGCACAGTTAATAACGACAGCCATATCTCTATAGTCAAAGATGTTCTTGCAGCTCTAGATTCCAACTGAGACCCAGAGAGAGATGAAAAGGTTGTCACGAGTTTCCAAAGATGGCACACCAGTAGGTAGCAGGATATGGATCTTCTCTGAGATAGCTCAAATGCCAGAATAGAACAACCTGGAGAGATGTAAACAGAAGGAGATGGACTCTCTCAACCCAGGAAGAAACTAAAGTGAAAAAAACTGCTCGAATATGAGGTCCTGGGGCTACCATTGGAGAAGCTAAGATTGGCAAGTACGGTGCCGAGCTGCCTGAATTCCTGCCTGAGACCGATCTGACCCAACGAACCACGCCGATGTGACTGGCTTGAGTGGCCTCGAGCATGGAGCCGAACAGCACTGCGCATGGCTCGTGTTGAACTGGCCCTGCACATGACCCACCCAAAGGCACCGTGAATTCGCTGCAGCCGCACTGAGGTCAGAGGCTGGGGAGCCCAGCAGTTTTCAGGTACTGGCATCAACACGCGGTGAGTGATGGGAATAAGACCCTCCCACGGGAAAGGGGCAACCAACTGGACAACATGTTGGATTTGGGCAGGACAGCCCTAACTCCATGAGGAAGTGGTTGCTCCCCTCGCCAAGCATCCGCTTGGTGGGATCTGCTTGGACTGGGCCACGCCCCTGGCCGGGACCCAGTGGGCCGCTACAAACTAATTCCCTGAGCACTGCACACACTGACCCAGTGAAGACCCACAAAGGTTGATTGCCCCAGAGGGGAGGAGTGAGCACACACTGCCCTTGCTTGAACTTTAATCTCTGATAGTGGACTACAGAGGGCAGAAGCTCCTAGCCTGCAAGCTCTAGAGGAACTTTAACCAACAAGAAAAGGGGCTGGGAATTGCATTATACACTTGTATGGAAGGAACCAAAAACATGATGAGAGAGAAATAAGAAAAAGCTCCCAGCCCCCAACCCTGGGAGTATTGATCCAGGAGAGGTAAATACAAAAGAGATTGAGGGCAGCAAACATGCAACATCAAACACAGCATCAGCGGACATAAAGAGTTATCTTTGGGACCTCATAAACAAGATCAAAACTGAAATATTAATCCAAATTAAATGAGATAAGCAAATTAGTAAAAGAAAGGCTGGGCACCACTCAAGAAGACACAAACAGAAGAATGGAGGAACACAAAAGGAGAGAAATGTTCCATGAAGAATATAAAAAAACCCTAGAATTCATGAAGCAGATTCAAAGAGATTACCAGGAAACTAAAGACTCCATAGAAAGTTGGCAAAACTGCTTGAAAAAAAAACAAAGATAAACTATCAAAAATTGAACACAGGCTTGCAATGTGTGATCATGAAAGGGAAGATCTCTTAAATATAACAAGGGAGCAGGCAGTAACAATTGGAAGGCTAGAGGATGACAAGAGGATCTATAACTTAAGAATAAAGCATGTGAATGAAGAAGCAGGAGTCAAAACAGAGGAATTGCAAAGGCTAGTCACAGAAATTATCAAGGAAAACTTCCCAAACATAGAAAAAGGAAAAGATATGCAGATGTATGAAGCATAGAGAACTCCAGCCACTACAACCAAAACAGAGCTACACCTAGACACATAATAATCAAGATCCCAGAAATTCCATATAAGAACAGAATATTAAAAGCCATCAGAGAAAAGAAACAGATCACCTATAAAGGAAAACCCATCAAAATCATGGCAGACTTCTCAACACAGATCATTAAGTCAAGAAGAGCTTGGAGTGAAGTAATTCAAGCCCTGAAGGAGAATAACCTCCAGCCCCAGATTGATGTATCCTGCAAAACTCTCTCTAGAAATTAATAAAGAAGCAAGATGCTTCCATGACAAAGAGGAACTGAGAGAATTTGTGACCACCAATCCAACCACCAATACAAAAAATATGGAAGGACATTTTAGAGAGAGAGAACAAGAATATGAGCATTCCAGGAACAGTGGCAGAGAGGCCTCAGTGAACGGGACAGACAGTGGAGTGGAACAGAAAAATAAACAACCAATGGCAGAAAAACAAAATAGCAGAAATAAGGCAGAGAAGATTGGCTGTAATCTCTAGTATAGATGGCCTTAAAATATTAACAGAGAGAAATACAGGCAGAGTAGATCAGGAGATAGGGTCCATTGAGAGGCTCTACATAGGGAGGCAGTGGGACCCAAAACAAGCAGTGCACCCTATGGGAGTGAAAGGGGAGGAATTATCTAAAAAAGGAAGGCAGAAGATACTGTTAATTGGGTAACAAGATTTAAAATCTATATTATTCTCATCACTCTGCTTAGATGGATTACATACTATTTCAGTTTGTCTACTTACACTAGACTTGAGGACAAGGTCAGCTACCCCAAAAATAAGAGGACATATTATGGTAAGCATCCTTAATTTCCTATCAACTTAATCTGAAGCCCTGTATAACTTATACTGTCCTCTTATGACTGATCTTATTTGAGTCTGGTTTGTTAGATTGCTGTTTTGTATTGACTGATTTTATTTAAATCTGTTATGATTGATAGCATCAAGTCTAAGAGTATAAGCAACTACACTTGAAGATGACAAGATTCACTAAGATACCCAGTCTGGTTTGATTATTACTTGCTTTTGAAGTCTTATAATGTCTCCAATGCTTTGTTTTTATTAATGTTGTCATACTCTGCTGAGACACCGTGGTAACCATTGTAGATTACCTTGTATTGTGGTTTTTATACGACTTTTGCTTCCCACTTTTCTAGGAATTGTTTTGTTTTGCCTTGCTTTGTTTTGTTTTCCTTCTAATGCAGAAAGGATAGATATACATGTAGAGATGCATGCATGTGTAGAGCTTATAAACAGTTTATGAGAACCAACTATATAACACATGTTGAAATGAACAACTACTTTGAAGAAAAAGAGACACTACAGTACCCATTGCTGATTCCATAATGTCATGATGTGAAATCCAGCAAAACTGTCATTCTTTGTTCAAAGTGATTTTAGCTTGTTTTGTTTTGTTTAAGTTCAACACACATGAAGGTATGGACAGCTGTTTTGAGGAGAATGAGAGAGAGTATGACAGCCATTCTTGGCTTCCCTATTGTCTGGTCTTGAAGACCTGAAATGCCCTCCTTGTCCTGCTCAGATCAATTCCATACTATGTTGTTTCATGTAATTCCCTGTATATGACAATATGGACAACTATTTAGAAGAAAACAAGAGTCAATATGATAGAGAATGAATATCTCTGATTGTCTAGATTTGAAATTTATGTCTCTTACATTGCTTTCTTATGACCCTTATGTTTTGTTGTGTTTAATTTTACCCTTTTGATATAATTGCATGTATATCTGAGTGGGTAAGATGGATGACCATATTGCTGTTTTTTTCAGATCGTGGAGCAGAACTGTTAACAGTCTCACTGTTTGAATGTCTACTTTACATGTTTTAACTTTGTAATTTGAACAACTGTTTCCAATAAGTCAGTATGTAATTTGTCAAGTAACAATTTCTTAGTTTTTTTTTTTTTTGGCTGTTGTTGTTCTTTTCCTTTTTTCATTGGAATTCTATATTGTTGCTACCCTTTATTCTGTTTTTTCTCTTTAAATTTTTTTTAAAAAAAGGTTGTCACCCTGTCCCCAACTCTTACATCTCAACTTTTAAGTGAAGAGAGCTAAACTTTGTTGAGTACTTACTAAGAGCTCCCAATTAAACTGATGAAGCAAGATTTTCTAATTTAAAGCTAAAAATTATCTTGAAAACCAGGATATTTGTTATCTCCTATCTGATTTCCAGGTTAGAAATCTGAGTCTCACTAGATAAATAAGCCAAACTCACCGTTTGTTTGAAGGAGGCAGCTAACATTCGCCAGTCAGAGAGTACCTTTCCCAAGGAACCTGTTTTTTAAAAAAAAAGGAATGTAAGGTATGTATGCATAACCATAATTGGTCTTGCAGGTGCAGAGTGATGTTAGCAATAGTGACACCTTGTGGCTTTATCCACCTCGGCTTAGTAGCCAGAAAGGTTATAAGGGATCCTTCCCTAGCCAAGACAGCCAAGTGATGGGGGGGGCGGGAGCTTTATCCATGCAGAGCCAGCTCTAAGACTCTTGCAGGATCCTTGTTTTGTTGTTTCACAAACTCTCTGAGATAAGAGTCAATGCTCTATTCTTTCCTTCCTTTTTCTTTTCTCCCCAGTGCTTCTCTTAGATTCCTATGATCAGCTAAGAAGTCAGTAAGTTTGCTTTAAGGTCCTGCTCCACCCTATCCGAACAAAACAGTACATTTTAAATGCCAGGGAGATTCTTTGGAGCTAGGAAAACCACTAATGGGCCTTCATTGCCAGGGAACTTTCAATTTCTGGGAGGACTTCTGTGTATCTTTTTCATGAGTTTTCACAGATTTCAGATGCTGCTTAGTGAGATGGAAAGAGACATTTCTCTAAAGCAGTCAGAGTACATTTAGGTTCTTAGAAGATAACAGAGCCCTTGTCAAGCCATTGGCAGAGACATCTGCAAAAGCAATCTTACAGAGATAGGAGGGAAAACAGAAAGCCAAAACTGAACAAGAGATGGAAGAAAAAAATATTTTATGAATCTCATGTTATAAAACCAAAGTCACACACTGGATCCGCAGAATCCAAAATGTTGTTAAAATTTACACTGGAAATCCAAGAGGGAGAATCCAAAATGCATTGTGAACTTATTGCAGATCACCAGGGTTAAGGCTGGGGGGAGGGGAAGCGGTTAAAACTTTGCAGAGGCTCTGTGACTGGGAAAGCATAAAGTGAAACATTTGCATTTGTGTCACACTGCAGCCATGTTAACTCTCAGAGCTTCTGTTAGACCAACCACAGGCTCTGAGAAAAGCAGGAGAGGGGTCCAAGATGCAGCTCTTTCCACACAGTTTAGCGTGTAGCCTGAGAATTTGTAGCTGTACTTTGTTCTTTTGGTCTGGACAGGGAGGGAAGAGAGAAATTCAATAGGAGGGAACCCTAGGAAGATTAGAAATGAAAGTGGAAGTGGAAGGGAAGGAAGCAAACAGGCAAGGTTTTTGAGCAATGTCAAAGTGAAGAGAAGCTGTTAACTGTTTCACCAGAGAAGTCTTGTTTTCAGGACAATCTATCCTAAAATTCCTGAATCAAAATGAAAGGGGACCTGATTAAACCCAGAAAGCTGGGCAGAGATTCTGTCTCTGAGTTGATCTTCACATTCGTTTCTCGGCCTAGAATATTCTTCCAAGCCCCATCTCTGATTTAGCATCTTCCTTGCCTTTGGAACAGGGCCTCACTGGCTAGGAAGCCCTTTTAGAAGTAACCCACTTGGAAAACCTTTCTAAATGCTGGCTTGGCAGACATCAGCACATCTGCCCCTACGGCACATCTGTGAGAGGTTCTGAGCCTGAGAAAGGATGAAGTTATGACCTTACCCATGGAAGACCTCTGTCTCCCTGCCTTCAAGCTCTTCTGAACATTGCTTTAACTCCCTGCAAGCCCACTCCTTCTGCCATAGTCCCTCAGGGGCACCTAGGTGGAATCGCATACCAGCCACTGTTTCAAGCACTGAAAGCTCTTGTAAAGAGTAATTTGTTCCTATCAAATGTGTAGGACTAGCACCAAGGCAATACATGATAACTTAATTAACACATTCTCAGATAAGACAGTCCTATTTTAAAACAACAAAAGGGAAAAAAAGTCTTCATAATTCATCCTGAGGAAATGATGCTCCTATAACAAAACAAGTGAGTTATCTGTCAGAAGCTACTGCCGCATGGTCCCCCCCCCCCAGGAATGGTGCAAATGCCCCAAGTGGATAGAAGTAGTGACTACACCAGCTAGGGATGGCACTTGTACACCTCCTGCAGCCCAACATGCACATCCACCCACCAATCCTGTTCTGACCTCAGTTGCAAAGCTGGTCTCTTTCCTTCTCTTTTCTCATCAGAAAGAACACATGCTGATATGATAAAGGTATTTTTCCCCTTTTTTCTTTGGCTCCTTTTTTCCTCTTTCTTCTTCTTTCTCCTCTCTCTCTCTCTCTCTCTCTCTCTCTGTCTCTTCCCTTTAAACTTCTTTCCTTCTTTCTTTTCTTTTTCTTTTTTATTTCACAGATTGCAGAGGCTAGGAGCAGAACCCAAACAAAGTGACTGGTACATAAAGTACCAGCCCATCTCGAGTTTCTCAACAATTCTGGCCCCTTATGGCAGGTGCATATATGACCAAAGGGTTCCTTTATCAAATAGTCAAAGGAGTTCGATGAGCATTTGCTCTGATGTATTTTCTATGAAGGTTGGTTTGGTGGATTTGTCTACCTTAAAACAATGGCAGTCCTTTAGCAGAGCACAGTAAATGATAAGTAGTCACTAGCAGAGAGAAGGCTGCAGGAATAGGAAAAGGAAAAAAAACTGTAGATATGCATGGAAGAGCCGACTGAGTAATTGTTCTCTTCTAATTTTCTTTAAAGCGGTGTTCTGGATGATCATGTTTGGAATTTGCCCAGTTTTCTTTTTTAACAGAGCTTTTCCTATTATTAAGGAAGGAGAGGAATAGAACAAGTCCTCCATCAACAGTGTTCTTACCCTCTGGTTTATTAGTTTGTACCTTTCACTATTAACAGCGTAGATTAGGGTCTAGAGAGGGCAGACGAGTATAAAGTTAAAGTAATGAGATTTGTGATGTCAGCCTCACACTGAATCTGAGCTTTGTGAGTGATCTTGCCAAGCAGACCTGCCTCATTTCATCTATATAATGGAGATAAAACAAGTTCTTATCAGGGCACTAGGAAGATGCTATGAGGTGATAGAAGTGAGTGCCTTGCACTGAATTAGTGTGTAATAAATGTTAGTTCCACTCTAGAAGCTTTTTGCACGAACTAAAGGCAGAACCTAGCTGATTCAGATCCCCACCCTCTTTACTCCAAGGTACTGCTTTCTAAAATTGAGAATGTTCATATACATAACAACTACAAAGTATGGTTCAAAATGCTGAGCATGGAGGAATTATTTCCCTTTTAGCATCTTTCAGAGTAGTAAAGAATTTATGCCAGTTACTGCCATTCTCCTCCCTTAACTGTACCAGAATCTCGCATTTTTATGTGGTATTTTGAAATAGGGATGAGCTGCTACTTTCAGTACATCCTGGATTCTACTGACTTCCTCATGGTTTTTGCGTGCCACTATCCCTGGAAGTTACTGACTCAGTGTGTTCTTACTCACGTGTGTAAGAGGGTCTTGGCTAATGCCAGTAGATGTCCACAGCTCAGAGTGATGTGCTCTGTCTCATCACTTGTACCCATTCCAAATCTCCTCTCCTCTTGTACTCCAGAATCTCAGGAAAATCTCTATTGGTGAAAGGTTCTCCAAACAGCAGCTTGCTTTAGGCTTCTGCCTTTTATGCACTCAAATTCTGTCTGCATGAACATCAGGTACCATAAGGTCTAGTAACTTATCTCAAGAAGAGAAGGCAAGAACACATTAGGAAAGTCACAAGGACAGCCAGTATTTCAATTAGTTACCCTGCCACATACACAGGACCCCATAAGATTTCTTTAGCTCCCACGTAATCAGACAGGAAGTTTCTTTCTGCTACACACAACCTTGAAATATAATATGACATTTCCCTGTGTATGTAATTCTTTGATTACTGTTTTGCTCTTTGGGTCAACTCCTGTAACAATGAACTTCCTGTTTCAGGAACTCTTCTCAGTCTCTGCTCACCACCCCACCTTACCCCACAAGTGCATTTACCTCCCTTTTATTTAAGAGCTGCTGCTTAACTCTCAGTACTGGAAATAAATACCGTGTCCTTCAGGAAGTCCTCTTGGACTCTCATGTCTGTTTCTTCAGTGTCAGTGAGTTACTACTTTCTCCCATGATGCTTAAACCCTTATTTTACTAACAGTTTTCTCCTGTCCCTACTTCCACATAAGCATCTTTGAAAGGCACAGTGGCACAGAGTTTTCCTGAAAATAACATTGAATCAATTTCAGTTAAACAAATAATGATGTAACAGAGAGAACGGTGTGCTAGACAACCCTAGAGATTTTAATGTACAAGCAAAAGAGAGAACAATATGTGTTTTGTTTATACAATTTCCTTATTAATTTATTTGGTGTGTGAAAATGGTTCTTAAAATTTTCTCCATGTCAAAATGAATTATGTAATTTTCTGCAAGTAGCAGTGCCCAAGTCACACCCTCAGAATCCTGATAACTGGGCTGAGGTGGCACCAGGCACTGGTATTTTTATAAGCTTCCTGGGTGATCTAGCCAACATTGAGACACAGTGCATAACCAAGTTTCATTTCTCTGCAATTTGTTAAAGTGTCTTTATTAATGTTTCTTATTTCCTTATCTCCTTAGTTTCTCAATGTACTTGGCAGCCTTTATATTCTGTGCATTTTAAAAATTGTGAGCCCTTTCAAATTCTTTTGAGAATAGACAGTTTAAATAATCAACACACTAAAATAGATGTTTCTATTATTCTCAAGAAAAAAATGATAATATTCCAAAACCAATTTTATTTCCCCGTATAATATTTTTTTAAAGAATTCATTCCATCCTCTCCTTTCATGCCTCAATGTTTCCTTCAGCTAATGAAAACAGCACAAAAAAGTAAAGAAATAGGCTGGGGATTTAGCTCAGTGGCTCAAGTGCCTGCCTGGCAAGCACAAGTTCGTGATTTCAATCCCCACTACAAAAAAAAAAAAAAGTTATACCTGAAAACTTCAAAGGTTGTTTAGTTTTCACAAATGTCAGCTAGCCTACCATCATGAGTGTTGTGTTTCTTAATTTATAGACTGAGCTCTTTAGAAAAACCTACATCAGAATTGCAGGACTGAGATAACATGGCTGTAATTCTTTTGGGAATTGAAATTGTGAAGTTGAACAGAACAAAAGTGAATCACATGGTTTAACCTAAATATCTGGTCAGAACTGCCTTTGATGTAGTCAAATCCCTTGTTCATAATTAAACATTAGAATAATCTCCTATAATTTTATCTTAATTAAATTTGAGCAGTTGCATGAAGTAATTGAAACCTTGTGAATTTTTTCCTACTATAAGCAGAAAATACATAAGATGTTCTTTATTTAATTAGATTTAATTTCATACTACCAAAATTTACTATAATAATTGAATCAAGTTACAAATGAGAATATTGCCTGTTAAGCATTGCAAAACAATAGTAACTATAAAAGATCACAATCCTGACATAAAAAAAGGAAACGGCTTTTGTTGAACCTTAGAAGGTTATATACTCCAGTTTATGTATTTAAATTCAATCTCTTTTCTATTTAGGGTTCATAGAACTTTTACTACCTGAGATTTTGGCTTTCTTCCTGGCTGTGTTTGAACATCACCCTAAAAATCTACTAGAAAATAAATCCTTTTAATAAACTAAGCTTCTTTTTTTCTTTTTTAGAACAAAACAAAATACAGAGAAAAATGGGACTATTTTCCTGCCAGATAGCACTTAGAGATATAAGAAGCACTTTTATCATATTTCAGGCACACTGGCTAATGATGAGTTTGCTGAAAGCATTGCAGTATTACTGTATTGTGGTCTCTCTGTTTATAAAGCAGAAATGAGTGCACCTTCTATTTTTCTCTAACTGATAGGGAACTTATGAGATATAAGTGAAGAGAGAAGAATGAGCTGTCGACAGCCCTTATTCTATATAGAGGAGCTTCACAGACACCTAAATTACATACATTAGGAATTAATAGCAATTTTTAAAGCTCATTAAAAATTTCCTGGAGTATGTACCACTGTTTTTTTGCACATGCAGCACATTATTTTTTAAAATTACAATAGCAAATTCAAAGACAAATTCATTTCCCTTGTGTGTTCCATCTTATCACTTTTGAGATACAGCACATTTCTATTTCTCTGAATTGATTTTTTTTTTGAGTCTTAATTGGCCTCTCTGGATAATTCCACAGGGTACAAAAGAAAATAGTCTCTGGGAATAGTAGCACTGAACAGGTGCAAAAATGTACCACTAAAAAGCTAGTTAAACCTCAAAGGTAGATGTTCTAACTATAAATTAAATGAGAGACACACAGTCTCATCCGTTCCCACATGTTGGTCACCTGGGGATGCTCATAGCAGAAGGGTCTTTATCAGTGTAACAAGCCTGTTTTGATGCTGCCCACAGCATGAGGCTGATTTCTAGTTTGCATTGTAATAGATTATACGGCTTCAATTTTCAATGAACATGCCCTAACATATTGGGTCTCTCAGGAGACAGCAGTAGCATTGACAAGGGGGGCAGAGGGCTAAGCAATATCATGCAATATTTAAAATGTTTGTTCCTGATGATAAGCAAACTGTGATTTCTAAATAGGATGATTCACCACTTCCAGCTGTCAGATGTAATAGCATCTCCTATTACAGGTACCTGTTGCAGAATGACCACCTAAATGTCTAGCTTCTGAAAAATATGTGTGTTTACATAATGATTATGAGATAAACTTTAATTTTCATGTGCAAAAGTATGGCTGTATAGACCTGCTTTTCACAGAAAGAATGAAGGTGAGGGAGGATGTGACATCAAGGTAGGACACCCAACATAGTGCTTCAATAGGTCTGGATGACATCCGCTGATGCTGGCTGTGTCCCTTTTGCAGAGTGACTTCCACACAGTCACTGGGCTGAGTCAGAAACTAGAGTGATCTTCAATTCTGATTTGTTCTTGGATGCAGGACCTTCAATACTATGACTGTGAAACTCCGAGGAAAACTAAGACTGGTTGGTTAATCTAGTGGAAGCTTTTTACTTACTCTCAGTGCACACTTTGATCTGAAACAATGCAAAACCATGCATTATCTACCCAAACAACTGAGGATTATACTGGAATTCTTATGTTCTTGTGTTGTGGAATCTGAAAAAAGACAAAGTAGTAAGAGGTTTTGTAAGATTTCCTAAGCATTGTGTCTTGGCAAAGCCCTTCATGGGGGTTTCCTAAATGTTTTTGTAAGAATTTGGCACGATGATTCCTGAGACAGCTGGAAGATCTTGCCAATGTGATCTCATATCAGTGGAAACTGTATCTAAAGTATGTTATCTGGGTTGGACTAACCTCAGAGTTGATGGAATTATTGATGTTCCATTCTTAGAGAAATTGAAGACTATCACATACTTGGATACTCTGCTATGTCAGAGTAGGATATGTCAGTAGGATTTCCTTTTGAAGTCCATAAGCCTAAATCATCCTAAAAGAAATGGAAATTTCTTTTCCATGAAAAATGGCAATTCTGGGACAGAAAATAAAATCAAGGAGAAGAAATGTAAATTTCAAGCATCTGATGTATTCAGAACTCCCTTAGAGAGGCGATAGGAAGCTGGTCCACAGCTGCACAAGGAGGCATGCTGTGTGAGACACCCCAGGGGAGTGCGCGTCCTGAGGGGCACCATATTCAGAGCTGTCAGGATCCTTATCTTCTATGCACCTCAGGATCTTTATCAAAGTCTTACAAACACCTGTATATTGGTTGCAACTGAATTATGGAAAGTTAAGGGAGAGGCTGGGAATGGTCACATACATGCATAAGAAAGTTTCTCTCTCTCTCTCTCTCTTTCTCTCTCTCCCTCTCTCCCTCTATCCCTCTCTCCCTCTCTCCTCCCCTTTCTCCCCATCTCCCTCTCCTTCTGTCTCTGTCCTGGAAGTTGAACTCAGGGCTTTCACACTGAGTAACATCCCCACCTCTTTCATATATTTTACTTTGAAAGACATTCTCACTAAGTCACTGAGTTACCCAGCCTGGGTTTGAATACGCAATCCTATTGTCTCAGCCTCCCAGAGTAATTAAGTTTTTCATTAATAATCCTCTAGGATGCTTCTCAAGCTTTCTTCCATAATAGCCTTTTCTCTTGGAATTTTGTCATCCCAGATAAGCCACAAATTTACATAGTGCGTGTGTTTCTCAGCTTCATACATAGAAACTAAGATGTTTTCATCCGCCAAGAATCAATCTGTAACCTATGGATGGGACATCTTCCACTCTGAGAACGCATGAATGTTAGAGAGAAGGAAAAACAGCCTGAGAGATACTGCATTTTATTACGAGGTGACCTTCAGTGAAGCAAGTTATCAACTGACTTGGCAAAGTGGAAACCGAATGGTGAGACCACAGGAGACCGTCCCAGTCTGCAGAGCACGCGAGTGCTCCGAGGTGGGATCTGAGGGAAGGCTGGATTACTTGTAGTTGATCATATTGACAGTGCTGACTCATCATAGTACAGCTATTGAAGTAAAATGTCATTTAATTGGGTAGCTGCAAGCTGGTAAGACCGGAGAACACTTGGTTTACAACTGTAAATAGGACATGTTTTTGATGAAAATTGATTAAGAAGTTGAAAGGAAGGGAAGAAAGAGAGAGCAAGTGCAAAACAAAAGATAGACAACTAAAAAGTAGAGAGAAGTTCCAACAGTTCCCTAAATTACCTATCCTGTTGTTTCAAAACTATTTTAAGATATGTGCTAATTTGTCTCAGTTATACTGCTAGTTTCTGTCCATCCATTAAAAAGAACATTTCATACTATAGTCTGTTTTTTCTTTGTAAAAGATAATCTTTTTTATCTGTCTTTTCCTCTGAGTAACTACTTTAAAGATGCATTAGTACTATTATTCTCTATTTTAGTAAAAGATTGTGTTTTAATTTTTCATAAAATAAAATCTGAAAAAAGATGGAGAATAAATGCTTTCTGTAAAGATAGCATGTCACATATACTCCACTGCACTGAGAAAAGAGGTACGTTTAAATGCAAGCAGAAAGTAATGATTAGGCAATCAGTACTTCTGACAACAAAGATAGACATTGAAATGGTGATCAGTTTCAATGCTGTAGAGTCTCAATGGTTCAGGTTGGAGGGGTTTTGGTTAAGGACAACCAGAGACAATAAGAAGTCAGAACACCCCAGCTCACTTTCTTGTACTGGAGACTTTGTCATCTCCAATCTTTCGTACTGAACAATGTCAGCCACTCTGCGGAAAATCACACGTTGTACTGTAAACAATGAACGGTAGTCAGCAGACGTGTGCTCTCTTTCCAGGTGGGTTAGCCTGACTGCCTGGCTTTTCACTTGCTGGCCATCACCTCTTTTAATCTGGGAAGTGGCAGGGCTAAAATGAGTAATCTACAATGCAGTATTGTGCAGTGAACACCTTTTGAGGATACTGAATTATGAGTTGTGCTTTCTCTGTTCTAGTAGATGATATGTGGTGAGCGCTCAACAATTAGCCACTGAGTACTTATTAAGTGCCCCTTTTCCACATTGTCTTAAGTACTGAGAAAGTGTCGGGTAACACACTTATCTTATTCTTACTCTTTTATACACATCTGTAATTGACTATATATAAAATTAGAGGTAAGGCTTGAAAAACAAGTAACCTAGCAAGAAGTAATGTAATAAATGTATGCAAAGATATAAATATTAAATCATTTTCTGAAACCAGTGTTTGACAAAGAGAAGAGACAGAAAGACCAGAAAGCTCAGAGCAACTGAGTAGCTGGGGACCCGTAGACGTTGTTCATGCTCCTTTGCTATGTGCCTAGTATTTCAATATGCTCAGTGCTACTTAATATTTCTGGCTTGGGTTTTATTATATCAAATATATTTATCTAAACATAGATTAACGACATAGCCACCATTGTACTATGCAAAAACCAAAAGGGCAGAAGCTGGTTTCAGTTATTTAAAATATGATATACTAAGTCTGTGACTGACATGATCGTTAAGAAAATAGAATATATCCAAACTGTGAAGAAGTTTTTGATATAATATTTAGACACATGTTTCATCACTTCAAGTTTTTGTTTTTGGTATCTTGCATAACACTCTGCAAGATAGTGCCTAGTGTAAAGGAAATGAATTTTCATTTGAAACCGAAAACCTGAAATAATGAGAGAAAGTATTTTTTACTTCAAAGTATTTTTAAATATATTTAGCTACCAGACTAGACTAGACTACCCACCAGACTAGAATTTTTAAAAATAGGACTAAATAATACCCAGCCTTTTGATTACACCAGCAAATACAAAGACTATCTCTTGTATACTTTACTTGATTTTTCTCTATGAAATGAAATCTGCAGACCATCATCACAGCCCACCTTTGGTAACACCCTCCCACAGTACACTGTGACCTCCTGCCGCACTGACCCACTCGGTGGGCTTTGGGGAATAGGATGCACCTTTTACCATCTCTTACTACCATTAGTAACTTCAGTCTCAGTTTCCCCCATAGACTCTGAGCTCCCCCAGGGCAGAACCCATAATTATTCATCTTAGTCTTTCCAGCACCTGGCACATCTGCATAATATATGTGCTCAATTAGTGTTAGCTAAATGAATGTAAACCACTTTTATTTTCAGAGGTCTTCTAATTATGTAAAACAGCATAGCTATAATGAATACCAGAATCCTAACTGTAACACAACAATACATCTTTCTGTTTGGGAAATTTCTTTAAAAAAGAAATGAATTTTAATCAAGTATGTATTTTCTAATTACATAAGCAAAAACATTCTTTGAATTATACCAGATTTCTAATGCCCTCTTATATACAACTATGTAGAAAAATGGAGTCTTCTGCTGCATTTATGAGTCCTGTTTTGTTTTAATTAGGATTGTTAACATAGAGTGAAACACACACACACACACACACACACACACAGAGGAAACAGATAACCATAGTTTTTATGTTTTATCCTCTCATTTGGAGGCACATATAGATATAGTCAATTGGTGTCTAAATATTTGTTCACAAAATGTCAACACGTGGGAAAAATGTAAACAGAAGTGTTAAAGATTTTAATGAGAGCTAACTGTGAAGTCTAGGTTTAACTGAGTCTCAAGCACCACAAATAAAAACATTTTCATCTGGACAAATACTTAAGTAGAGACACCATTAAACACAGAGCTATGACAAAATTTTGCATTGCATTTTTTCTGAGAAATGGGTAAAAAACATAATAGATGAAAAATACTGATTCTACAGTTCCATTCATCTCCTCTTCCCTTGTCCAGTTTTATTTAATTACTAATTTGCAGTAGTTTCAATGGGTGAATCACAATGTAATCATGCATCAATAAATTATGATTTTTTGAAGTACTGTTGGTAATGCTAGATAAATTGTTAGACAATCAAAAAATAAGGTTAAAATGGCAGGTCATTTTCACAATTCTCAAAAAGATCAAATTGAAACAAAAGATATGTTTATTTTGGAGCCCATTGAAAATTGCACTCAATTCATTGCTGAATATTAATGGTTTTAATAAATATATTCCTCTTTGTTTAAAATATGCTTATAATTTACAACTGTATTTCCATGAGTGCTTGATGTGGTTTACAATTGAAACAATCATGTGAGACTGTTGAATATAAAGTCAGTAAGTAAGAAGAGATAACCAACCACATAGTGCTGTGGTTCTCAGTTGAGAGGGATTTTACCCTCCAGAGGAAGTTAGCAAACTCTAAAGACATATTTGGTCTTTGAATCTGGGGAAAAGCTGCATGAGTAGAGGCCAGGAATGCTGCTATCCCCTACAATGCACAGGACAGACACATGTCTTCACCCATCGAAAAGTTATCTGACCCCAAATGTCAAGAAATTCAACACTAAGAAACTGTGAACAATAATTAAACCAGAAACCAAGTAAAACTAATGTAAATTTGTCTTCCAGCTTATTGCTTTCCAAGTCAATCAATAGAATATTGCTAATGATAATTTTACAAAGAACAATGAAGTATTCTAGTGCTCCCCACGGAGCTATTTTTCTTATTATCCCTTTAGTCTGTCTACCAAGCCAAAAACTCAGTTTAGTTTGTCAACTGTAAAGATACTAGGAAACTAAGCTATTTTAAGGATGAGGATTAGGAAGCATAAAACGGTCATTCTCAAACTTTATACAAAATTCACTAGGGAGCTTGTTTAAAATACAGTTTTAGGACAACTTATTAACTGAAACTTATTAAGAGATTACTCCTGGATGGACATCACTTCAAAGGACCACATTTTGAGAAATATTAATTTAATGAAACAAATGATTAATATAACCCTTGGACCAGCACTTCCCAAACTATGATCATTAGAGTTATCTGTGGAATGTCTCAAAAATATGTGACTACAAGTCTTAGTCCTAAAAAATCCTGGTTCAATCGGTTTTGGAACAGAGAACGTCTCCCTCTCCCTCTCCTGTCCCTCCTGTTTTTTTAAACATCAAAGTTGATTCTGCTGATCAGTCAGAGATAGGTTAACCACAATTATCTATTACTATAAAATATTTTTTGACCTAAATTCATTTTTGACAAGCTAGATGAAAACATACTGAAACCTGAAACTTCCAGACAGTGCTTGGACTGGATATAGGTTGATTGTTGGCTTCCATTTCAACCCTCATTGCCCAGTTTACTAGCTATGTGATGCTGAGTGCTAAACTGAGTTTCTTCTTTGGTAAGATAAGAATAATGATGCTTACTCTATTAGGGGATTTTACAGGTAGATAAACAACTGTAAGCTTTAAAAGGAGACATATTTAGACATACATAAACATGGCTAATATATACAAACCTATTCCTATGAAGTAATGCCATTCATTCTAACATCAATAACGTTATCATAAAAATTAAGGAGCTTAGATTTATATTCTTGCCAAAAGCACTTTTCTGTGAAATAGGTTGGCTATCATAATCACTCATGAAAATGCTTGTATTAGTCAGGTTTACCATTTCTAGACATAGTATCTGACACTCATGATTTAGAGGAGGACAGGTTTAATTTAGCTCATGTTTCCAGAAGATTCATCTCATGGTTGGCTGGCCCCAAAGCAGGGGTGTCATGGTGGAAAGGTGCGGTGCATCAAAGCTGCTTAATTCTTGGGAGTAAGGAAGCAGTGCTACAGAAGACCAGGAGAGGGTCCAGACATAGACACCATGGCCACACATCCATGACTCCACTATACACCCACAACTGTGTTCTACCAAGGTCTCTCCTGAATTCCAAAGTAAATAAAGTTGATACTCCAACTCTGATTACCACATCACTCCGATATTTACAAGCCAGTTTTATAGTGCAACCTTGGCACACCCTGTGGAGCAATGATGTACTAGGTAACTTTGAAATGGCTCAAAATGATCCCTGATTCTTGGTGATCACAGCTGTCATTATTCCTACCCCATGAGTACTTACTGGACTTTGTGACTCACTTGTATTGAATGGAATATGACAGAAGTGATGGAATGACCTTTCTGAGGTCTGAGATTAGGTTACAAAGAATTGTGGTTTATTTCTTTGAGTGTCTCTCTTGATTCCTCATTCATGTCCTTTACCTGAATCAGCTACCACATTGTGAGCAGCTGTAGAGAGGGGCCCAAATATCAAGGAACTGGTACCTTTGGCCAACAAAAAGAAAAGATCTGAGGCCTACCAAGAGCCACAGTAGTGAGAGGAAGTGAACCATCATTCAAGCAAGACGTGACACAATCAGCTCATGTTGCCTTTGCTTGCAACTCTGGGAAGATCTGAGCCAGAGATACCTAGCTA
>PVJX010027550.1:0-24762 GCA_004027295.1 Dolichotis patagonum | reverse complement strand
AAAGAAACAGCAAATATTAGGACTTTCATTCACTGATGCTAGACTGAGAAAGAAATCAGGAAAACAATTTAAATTTATAATAGCTTTAAAAAGTAAAATAAAATATCTAGGGATGAAAGTATAATAAATTAGGATAGAAAAGGAGATGAAAGGTCTCTACAGTAAAAATTTCAGAACACTCAAGAAAGAAATTGAAGAAAATCCTAGAAGACACAAAGACATCCTATGTTGAAAGATTAACTGAATTAATATTGTTAAAATGGCAAATAATACCAAAGCTATCTACAGATTTAGTGCAACCCACACTAAAATGCCAATGATTTTCTTCATAGAATTAACAAAAAAGAAGCTTAAAATTTATATGGAAACAAAACGATTAAGAATAACCAAAACAATCCTAAGCAACAAGAGCCATCCCCAATTTAAACTGTACTCCAAAGCAACAGTAATAAACATAACACAGCACTAGCACAAAAATACGCACATAGACAAGTGGAATAGAATAGAAGACCCAGAAACAAACCCACACAACTACAGTCCTGCCACTTGTACAAAGCAGCCAAAAATATACCTTGGGGAAAAGGAAGTCTCTTTAAAAAAAAAAAGTTACTGGGAAAACTAGATACTCACTTGTAGAAGACTGAAACTGGATCCTTACCTCTTACTCAATAAAATAAAATAAAATAAAATAAAATAAAATAAAATAAAATAAAATAATCAATTCAAAATGTCTTAAAGACTTAGGTACAAGACCTGAAACTTCAAAGTTACTGTAACAAACCTGAGGGAAACACTTGAAGCCATAAACACAGATAAGACTTTTTAAATAGGCTCTAATATCCCAAGAAATAATAACAAGAGTTAACAAATTGAACTAAATCAAATTGAAAAGTTTTTGCACAGCAAGGGAAATAATCAAGAGTGAGAAGACTACCTCCAAAATGGAAGAGTATCTTTGCTAGCTTCTGACAGAGAAATGATATTCAGAATTTATAAAGAACTTAAAAATTTAGCATCCAAAAACCAAACAATTAATAAATGGATAAGAGACACTTCTCAAAAGAACAAGTACAACTAACCAGAGAGTTTTTGAAAAATGTTTAAGTTGTTGGCCATTAAGGAAATGTACATGAAAACTGCATTGAGATTCCATCTCATCCCAGTCAGAATGGCTACCATTAAGAATACAAAAAACCAGCTCTTCCGTAGCACACGAAAGGCAAGAGGAAGCTGTAATCAGGGCTGAAGGGGAAGAAGGAGGAAATGGTCATCAGGGTTTGACCTTCAGCCTGTATTTGTGGGAGAACCTATCTGCAACCATTCAAGTGAATTCAAGGGCATGTGTGGATTCTGACTTCAAGATCCCTTTTCAGTCAGAATCTTAAAGGTAAACATCCTCAGAAAAGTCTCACTTCACTACCAGGACCTAGTGAATGAACTATGACCTGCAGTCAGATTCTACCTTGTGATTGCAGTGGGCACAGCTGGTTAACTAGAGATCTTGTTTCCATCCCAAGACAAAGACAGTCAAAGCCAAGATCTGCAATGTACAGAGTCACAAGCAGGAGAGAGAGAAGAGGAACGAAGCAGAAGGAATGGGGCAATGGTCTGCTTTGGGCAGCTTTGGGCTACTCGGACAAAGCCAGTGTCACTGCAGGAGTAGGAGACACATGGGTTGCTGGGGTCATCAAATAAAGTACCAATCTAGATGCCACTGTAACTCCTAAAAGGAAAGAAAGAAAAAACATGAGGCAAGAAGGATTTAGCATTCTGTGGACAGCAAAGAACGCACTTTAGGTGAGAGCTGTATCATGAGACACACTTTGCAACTAGAGGGGACCGTGTGTGGATTCTTATCAGATGGTCAGCTCACCCGTGTCTGAAGCCTCTGCTAATATGGTTCCAGAAGCCGCCTTAGAGGATGTGGTGAGTCCTCCCACTGGACACAGGCAAAGTTGAGAAGGAACTGGGGTTTTATCAGCGGATAGTGTATTATCTACATTTTATCATGCATAGTTTTACTCCCAAATCAAAGATGGGAATTCATCAAGATAGGACCCCCAGCCCCCAGAATTTAACAGAACTTCATGGCCCCTTTCCTGCCATATTTACCTACTGTGCTTCTAGTTTCCTGATGTACTGATATTCCAGTGGGAGCACCTAAAAAGACGAAGAGAGAAAAACTTCTGAGTATAAAGATAAACAAGTTATTGGGAAAACTACTGTACAATTCAGTCACTTTTGTTCCCAGAGAAGAATCTACTGCATTGAGGTTAATTTTATGTATTCATTTTGGCCTTGTATGAACCTGAAATAAAACTCATGAAAGCTGTGTTTTCTTCAGCTGCCATTGTGCTAATGCCTGAAATGACAAATAGGAAGAGAACACTTTCTAGATAATTATCACTTCCATGTTCATTTGCAGGGCTTTACACAGGTATCTAGGCCATTTATAAAACTCAGAAATCTGACCAAGTTGATTCAAAATCAACTAAGAAAAGAAAACTTTGTTGACCTTAAATGTACAGCAGGATATTACTCACCTATAAAAAATAATCTTGAGTCTTTCATAGGTAAATGGAGGCATCTTGAGACCATACTCATAAGTGAAATAAATCAAACTCACATTTATAAATATGATATTGTCCCCTTAGTGTAAAAAAATAATAAAAATAAAAAGCTGAAAGAGGTCCAAAATGTACAATAATGAAAGAGAAAGAAAGAAGGAAAGAAAGAGAGAGAAAGTGAAAGAAAGTGCTCAAAAGGAAAGAACAACTGGAGAGGAGAAAGGAGAAAAGGAAGAAAGGAAAAGATTATCTGTATGTAGATATAAATATATAAATGTACATATATATATTATGCAAGACAGATAGCTACACTACTAATCTCTGTTAGCTCATCAAAAAGAACAGTTTGTGCTGTCATTGTTTGATTATTTGATCATTTTTTATGCTTAGATCTTGTAACCTGAACAACTACTTCTAAGAGAACAATGTGCAATATAATAACTACTGTTAATTTCCTATTATTTTTTTGAGATTCTGTATAATTTCTTCTTTTCTGTTTTTTTAAAAGAAAAATGTTCCTAGAATACAAAAAACAAAAAATGCAGATGATGCAGGGGAAAAAAAAACCCCTTCTATGCTCCTATTGGGGATGTAAATTAGTATAGCCACTATGGAAAGTAGTATGGAGGTTCTTCAAAAACTAAAAATGGTGCTCTTCTTGATAAATGACCAAATGAATTAAAGTCAGCATACCATGGGGATAGGTACATATTTATATTTTTTGTAGGCAGTATTCAGTAGCCTGAATATGGAATTAGACTATGTGGTGAATAACAGATGAATGGATTTAAAAATGTGGTATATACACAATGAAGTATTATTCAGCCATAAAGAATGGAATTTTTTCATTTCAATGAAAATGAATGGATCTGAAGATTGTCACATAAGTAAAATAAGTCATATTCAGAAAGAAACAAATATCACAAGTTCTCCTTAATATATGGAACTTAAAAAGATGAAAAAAGATAAATAATAGAAAAACAATGCCAAATATTCATTCTATAAAATGATAATAAAAATGAACAAATCTCTAGGTAGACAAAAAAAGGAAAATATTAGGACCTAACGGGCAGGTGGGATCATCATGAGCCCCTCCCCCTCCACCCCAGAGTCCCATGCAACCAGTAAGATCAGCCACAGCAACTCCCCTTTCTCCCTGGAGACTTTGGGGCCAGCAGGATCATTGGCAATACTTCCCCATCACTTTAGAGACCTCAGGGGCCCAGCAGTATTGTCAGCAGCACCTCCCCTTCATCTTGGAGACCTAGGGGGCTGATGGGATCATCAGCAGCCCCTCCTCCTCCACTCCAGAGACCTTGGGGGCAGTGGGATCATTGGTTGCCACTCCCCCTCCACTCCAGACCTCTGGACAGAGGGAGTGTTGGTCACCACTCTCAATCACCCTAGAGACCTCAGCAGCACACAGACCATCAATGACCCTATCCACCACCTGCAGAGCCCTGGTACACTGGTGGAAGTTTCAGCAATCCCTCATCCACACAGAGGACCTCAGTTGGCTTGTGACAATGTGTTGAGTTTCCCCCTCAAATAGAAGACCTCCATGGGTCAATAGAAGCAGCAGAGAACACTCCCACCCCAGCTGTAGGATTTTGGTGATCCTGGCAAGAGTGTGAGTGAGTCCTTCTTCCATGCAGAGAACACCAGCTGGTTTGAGGAGAGCACCAACAAAGCCTCCCCCAACCTGGAGGAACTTGAAAGGGCCCAGAACACCTCCAGGGACACAGTAGGGTCCCAGCTGAGGTGCACAATATAGGCAGGTAAATCTGGCAGCCTGGAACTGCCTAAAACCACAGTAACAGTAGGAGCTAAAGGTTGGCTTATGTCAACACTACTAGGCTAGTCAGCCTAGGGAGAACATAGGACTCACCCAACAGGTCCTAAGGAGGAATTCAGGTGACTGGCCTCTCCCCTTCATTGTGGGACCCAGCAGTTGGTCCCGTTGAGTACTCTACCCATAGAGTAGGTTCCAAAGACACAAACAATGATCAATTGAGACTAATGGGATTGAAAAGGCCAAAATGTTAACTCAAGAAGTGAAAATGACAAAGCAAAAAAGCAAAATGCAATCTCAAATGCCCAGTCCAGGAACAAGTACAGGAGACATTGAAATAGAGAACATTGGAAGTCATACACTGGCATTTCTGAAAAGATAGCAAGTGAAATAAAGTAACAAATCCATGAAACTACAAAGGAAATAAGATTAGAAAAAAATCTGTCATGTATGAAAGAAATGACAACCTTAATAAAGGAATTGCTCAGCATAGTTAGAGAAAACACAAATAAGAAAAGGACAAGAGCATGGAAAAATGATGTAAACCATGAGTGAACAATTGAAGAAAGTAATAGAATGCATAAAACAAATTCAAAGAGATATCCAGGAAATAAAAACTCCACTGAGAGCTAGCAAAACTGTTTGAATGAAGCTGAGGATAGACTTTTGGAACTTGAAGACAGTAGCTAGTGATCATGAAAGGATAGAACTTTTAAAAATAGCAAGGAAGTATGAAGTAACAGTTCAACAGCCTTGAGGTGATGCAAAGAGGCACAATATAAGACTAACAGCCATCAATGAAGATGCAGGAGTCAATGCAAATGACACTGGTAAACTTTTTGCAGTAGTAATAGCAGAAAATTTTCCAAACATGGGAAAAGAATTGGATATACAGATGAGTGAGGCATATAGAAAGCTAAACAGTCATAAACAAAACAAATCTACTCACAGACATAATAAGATTATAATAATTAAGATATAAGACATAATAATTAAGATCCCAGAAATTCAGCACAAAAACAGAATACTAAAAGCTGTTAGAGAAAAGACACAAATCACCTATCAGGGAAAACCCATTAGAATCACGGCAGACTTTTCAGTACAAGTCCTCAAGTTAAGACAAGCTTGGAGTGAAGTATTTCAAGCTCTGAAAGAAGTATTTTAACCCAGATTGATGTAACCTGCAAAAGTTTCTTTCAAAATTGATGGAGAAATGAGATATTCCATGACAAAAAACAACAGAAGAAATTCATGTCTACCAAACCAATTCCAGCAAGAATACTAAAACACAAAAATGACTAAAATTCCCATAACAATAAAAAAAAAAAACATCAGGCAAGGCAAGCAATTAAACAAGAAGGAAAATCAGGAAATGCAACAGGAAAATAAAATGACAAAGTGAAGCCACTATATATCAGTTATATTCATCAATGTAAATGGCCTTATTTCACCAATTAAAAGAAATAGATTGACAGAATAGTTCAAGAAACAGAATCCAAAAATATGTTGTGTACAAGAAACACTTCCAATTCAAAAGGAAACTCATAGACTAAAATTCAAAGGATGGAAAACAATATACCATATGACAGGAAACCAGAAAAAAGTAGGAGCACCTATTCTGTTTGCAGACAATGTGAATTTCAAACCAAAAATGATTAAAAGGTATAAAAGAGGTAACTAAATACTTGTTAGGGGAAAAATATAAGAGGGAAAGCTAACAATCATAAGTATGTATTCCTCAAATACAGAAGCGCCCAACTATATAAGACAAATACTAATAGACATGAAAAACCAAATATACAACAAAACAGTTGTAACAGGGGATCTTAAGACTCCATTGTCACAAAGACCTATATCAACTAGACAAAAAGTCAATGAAGAAATAACAAAACTCAATCAAATCTGTGAGCAAATGGACTTAGTAGATGCTTACAGAGTGTTCCACACAATCACATCACAATACACATTCTTCTCAGCTGCACATGGGACACTCTGCAAAACAGACCATATATTAGCTCATAAAACATTCTTAAGTAAATGTAAAGGGATTGAAATTATCCCATGCATAGTATCTGACCATAGTGCACTGAAATTGGATATTAATGGCAAAGAAACTGCAAAACATACATAAATACAGGGAAATTAAATAATAACCTCCTGAACAATCAATGGGTTACAGATGAAATTAAAGGAGAAATTAAACAATACCTACAATTCAATAAAAATGCAGACACAACATACCAAGACTTGTGGCACACAATGAAAGTAGTCCTAAGAGGGAAATATAAAATAATGAATTGTCACATGAGGAAAACAGAATGAGGACAAATAAACACCTTAATGCTACATCTCCAATTTCTAGAAAAAGATGAGCAAGTCAAGCCCAAAGCTCACAGAACAGAGGAAATTATAAAGATTAAAGCAGGAATTAATGAAATTGAGACTATGAAAACAATACAAAGCATTAATGAATCAAAGAGTTGGTTCTTTGAAAGAATAAATAAAATTGATAAGCCCCTAACTTAGAAAAAACCGAACTCAAATTTTTGTAGTAAGGCATGAAAATGATGAAATTACAACAGATACCATGAAAATTCAGGAGATCATGAATACCCACTTTCAAAATCTTTACTCACATTGGGTGGAAAACACAGAGGAAATGGACAACTTTCTAAAACTGTATGAATTATCAAAGCTGAATCAAGAAAATATAACAATTTTGAGTAACCCAATATCATTTAATGAAATTAAAAATTTGATTGATTAAAAATTTACCAGCAAAGAAAAGCCCAGGTCTTGATGGATTCACAGCTGAATTCTACAAGAAATTTAGAGAATATTTAATGCTAATATGACTCAAACTCTTCAATGAAATTGAAAGGGAAGTAACTCTCCCTAACTCATTCCTAGAGGCAAGTATTATTCTGATATGAAAACTAGACAAAAACTCAACCAAAAGGAAAACTATAGGCCAATTTCCCTACTGAACATTGATGCAAAGATTCTCAATAAAATATTGGCAAATGGATGACAGCACATCATCAAGAAGATTGTATATCACAACCAAGTGGGTTTTATCCCAAGAATGCAGGGATGGTCTCACACACAAATCAATAAATGTAATACATCACCTCAATAGAGTCAAAACCAAAAATCACATGATCATCTCAATAGATGCATAAAAAGCTTTTGATAAAGTCCAACACTTGTTCATGATAAAAACCCTACAGAAACTTGGAGTAGATGATATCTACCTCAATCTGATAAAAGCCATCTATGACAATCAACAGACAACATTATACTAAATGGACAAAAACTGAAAGCTTGTACTCTAAAATCAGGAACAAGACAAAGATGTCCACTACTATTAACTCCTATTCAATATAGCTCTGGAAACATTAGCCAGAGCAATCAGACAAGACAGAGAAATTAAAGGAATAAGAATAGGAAACAAAGAAGTTAAATTGTCACTATTTGCAGACAACATGATACTTTATATAGAAAACCCTAAGAACTCCATCAAAAGCTTACTAGAATTAATAAGCAAATACAGCTGTGTAGCTGGAAACAAAGTCAACACTCAAAAATCAATAGCATTTCTGTACACAAACAACAAACACATTGAGAGAGAAATTATGGAAATAATACTTTTCATAATATCATTCAAAAAATTGAAACACTTAAGAATCAAGCTAACAAAGGATGTAAAAGCCATACACGTTGAATTATATTATTCTTAAAAAGGAAATTGAAGATGATGTCAGAAAATGGAAAGGTATCTCTTGTTTTGCTTAGGAAGAACCAACATTGGGAAAATAGCCATATTCCTAAAGCTGTTATATAGTTTTAATGCAATACCAATCAAAATACCATTAACATACCTCACAGATCTAGAGAAAACATTCCTAAAATGCATTTGGAAACAGAAGAGACTTAGAATAGCAAAGTCAATCCTGGCAACAAAAGCAAGTTAGGAAGCATCTCAATTCCTGACATAAAACTATACTACAAAGCTACAGTGATAAAAATCAGATGGTACTGGCAATAAAACAGACCTGAGGATCAATGAAACAGATTAGAAGATGAAAACACAACTACAAAGACACTCAGCCACCCACCTTATATTTGACAAAGGGGCTAAAGATGTTCACTGGAAGAAAGATAGCCTCTTTAATAAATGGTGCTGGAAAAATTAACTTTCCACATGCCAAAGACTGAAACTAGGTCCCTGTCTATCACCATACACTAAACTAAGGTCAAAATGGATCAGATATCTAAATATTAAAACAGAAACACTATATCTACTGGAAGACATGGTAGGTAGAAATCTTGGGCACATAGAGGTAAGCAAAGAGTTCATGAAAAAAAAAACACAAACCACATGGGAAGTACTTCAAAGAATCAATAACTGGGATCTCATCTTATTACAAAGATTTTACACTTCAAAAGAAATCACCAACAAAGTGAAATGAAGCCCACAGAATAGGAAAGAATTTTATCCAGCTGTCCTTCAGACAAAGGATTTTTATCTAGAATATATAAAGAAAGAACTAAAAAACATCAGGCCCTCCAAATTCAAAGACCCAATCCAAAAATAGGAATCTGAGATGAACACACATTTATTAGATGAAGAAATACAAGTGGCAAATAAATACATGAAGAAATGTTCACCATCAGTGATCATTCAAGAAATGCAAATTAAAACAACATTGAGATTTCATCTCAGTCCAGAAAGAATGGCTTCCATCAAGAAATTAACCAATAACAAATGTTGATGGGCTGTGGGGAAAAAGAAACACTTCTCTGTTGGTGGGAGTGTAGACTGATGCAGCCACTGTGGAAATCAATATGGAGATTCCTCAAAAAACTAGAATTGGAAGTCCCATTCAATCCAGCCATTCCTCTTCTGGGTATTTTCCCAGAAAAATTGAAAATGTTGTGTCACAATGATGTATGTGTACCCATGTTTATAGCAGCACAATTTATAATCGCTAAATCTTGGAAACAACCAAAATACACATCACCCACAGAATGGATAAAAAAGATGTAATATTTTTATACAATGAAATATTAATCAGCTATTAAAAATGTTAATCTTGAGGTAAATGGAGGCAACTTGAGATAATACTCATAAGTGAAATAAATCAGACTCATATTTGTAAATATATTGTCTTCTTAGTGCAAAAAAGAAATAATAATAATAAATAACTGAAAGAGTAATAAGATCCAAAGTGTACAATAGATATTATAATAATGAAAGGAAAGAAAGAGTTCAAAAGGCATGAACAACTAGGATAGGGGAAAGGAGAAATGGAAGAAAGGAAAAGATTATATGTATGTAAGTAAACACAACTATATGTATGTATATATGTGCATGATAGATAACTATACTACTAATTCTCTGTTAGTTCATCAAAAAGAAGAGTTTGCACTATCATTGTTTGATTGATCATTTTTATGCCTAGATCTTGTAACCTGAACAACTACTTTAAGATAACAATATGAAGTATGTTAACTAGTTTTTCTTACTGTTTTTTTGAAATTCTGTCTTACTTCTATCCTTTTTTCTGTTTTGCTTTTTTTAAAAATATAAAAAATAAAAAAGACAAGACAAAAAAAGAAAATGAAGAACTTACTGCCAGTTCTACAGATGTAAAAAGGAATATAAGAGAATATTATGTCAATGTATACAATGACCAAATTAAACAAACAAATTTCAAGATGAGGTCATGCAGAACTAGAAAATCTGAAGAAAAAAAACCTATCAGTACTAAGGAGATTAAATAAACAACAAAAAAATCTCCTGACAAAGGAAAGTCCTGGATGTTATATACTCATTGGGAAGTGCCATCCAATATTTATAGAAGAACCTGTACTAATCCTTCTCAAACCTTTGTAAAACAGTAATGAGGATGGAATACTCTTTAATTTATTCTTTGAAATTCACAACTCCCTAATACCAAAGCTAGAAAAAAGAAATGATAATAAAATGATTGATGAGTATTCTTTATATAAACACTGACTCAAAAATCTTAATATTAATAAAATACTAGTAAATAAAATTCATCACTATATTAAAAATATAGTATACTATTGGCAATTTATTCTTGGGATGTGAGGAGAGTTCAACATTAAAACCAGCTATTGTGATATATCAGAAAGAAAGGGAGAAAAACACCTCAATTGATGAATATTTCATACTAAAATATTGGACCAATTAAAAATGAAAAATAAACCACCTGAACACAATAAATTATATTTATGAAAAAATACTCATACTCAATGAAAAAGATTGAAAAATTTTCCTTTGACATTAGGATCAAAGTAGGATGTCCACTTTTACCACTTTTATTCATTACAGTACTATTTATCTTAGACAGAGCTATTATGCAAATAAAATAAATAAAAGTCATCATAATTACAAAGAATCTCTGCCCACAAACAATGTGATCTTAGATATAGAAAAACCTACATATTCCACCTATAAAAGCTATTAGAATTGCTGAACAAGTTCAGCAATAAAGCAGTATCCAAAATCAACACACAAGGGGCTGGGAATTTAGCTCAGCAGCATAAGCGCCTGCCTTGCAAGCATGTGGCTCTGAGTTCAATCCCTGGTACCAAGAAAAAAAAATTTCAAAATCAACACAGACACACACACACACACACACACACACACACACACACACAGGGAGCGAGGAGAAATAAGTAGTATTTCCTTACAGTAACAATGAAAAATCTATTTTGGAAATGTTAAGTTTGCAATTCTTACCATATAACTAAGCAATGATAATGAGAATTTAGTTGAACATGTTGCCTATGATTCTAAGGATATTGTCTGCTCAGATTTATAAATTTGGCAATAATTGGAGTATAGCTAGTAGTTAAGACTATTTATGTCAAATTATTTCAACTGTTTCCTTCCATTTAAATTGCAGCTTAATTTTTCACCCACTCTTTCTTCTCACTAGTCTAGTAAGCATTCCTATTTATTTTCTAAGGTCACATATTTTCTTAGCTTAGGCAGTCTCTATGGCCACATTTTTCACATGACACCTTATTTTCAATATACGAAATCTTATTTCATTTATCTCGCTTCAAAATTTTTTCTGGCTAGGTTTTTTATCATGGGTATTGATGGTCCTAAATATTGATTTTTCTCAAGTTTCAGAATCCCACTCAGTGTTTTCATGGTCTTGCTCATGATGCTTGCTGTTCACACAGTGTGAGTCTCGTATTTGACCCCCTTTGTACACTGTCAAAGTCTTATCCCACAGTGAACACTAATGGTGCACTGTACAAAACTCCCCATTGACTCTACACTGTAGCTTTTCCAGCTCGTGTTCCATTCTAGAAATAAACCAATTTTAGAGCATTTAAAATTCTATAGCCTCAGCCAGACGTGGTGTTCCATGCCTGTAATATCAGAACTAGGGAGGTTGAAGCAGAAGAACTGCTGTGATTTCAAAGCTAGCCTGGGCTATCTAGTGATTTCAAGGTCAGTCTGCACTATATAGTGTTTCAAAAAAAAAATTCTATAGCCTCACACGTGTTTAAATTCTACTTGTGCTCCAGAACTAGACCAAGTATTAACTTTTCTGGGGTAGGTTCTTTGACTCCAACTCAAATTCAATTTCACCTGGTCATTAATTCAGTAATATTGTGTTATCTCTTATCTTTGTGGTTGCTGCAGTCTGATTTTGCATGTTTGTGTGTTTTTCTGTAAACAAAGTCTCTAGGAGAATGAACCATTCTTACTCATCTTTGTATTTTCCAGGATCAACAACATAGCTACAAACTAGGTGTCCATTAAATATGGATCAAATTGAAGATAATTATATAATTTGCTTTTCCTATATGAAAATATTTTATTGTATTTTTGCTTTTTTATTTAGAGAAAAAAGCAAAACAAAAAGAGTAGAAATAATACAGAATTTCAAAAAATTAAGAAATCACTAGTTGATAAATTACATATTGCTATCTTACAAGTATCTACTTAAAAAATCAAAGCATAAATGTAGACAATCAAACAATGACAGTACAAACCATTCTCGTTGATGAACTAACAAAAACAGTAGTATGGTTATCTATCTTGCACACTTAAACACACATACAGTTATATCATTTAGAGCATTTTCCTTTCCTTTCACTGTCACAATATCTATTATACATTTTGGATCTTATTACTCTTTCAGGTTTTTATTATTATATTTTATTCTTGAGAGATTATATGATATTTACAAATGTCAGTCTGATTTATTTCACTTATGAGTCTTGTCTCAAGTTGCCTCCATTAGTTATAAAATCCTCAAGATAATCCTTGTTATAGCTAAGTAATATTCCATTGTATAAAAATACTACATCTTTTTCATCCATTCTGTGGTTGATGGGCATTTTGGTTGTTCCAAGATTTAATGATTACAAATTGTGCTGCTATAAACATCAGTGTACATATATCAGTGACATGAACTTTTCAATTTTTCTGGGGAAACAGCTGGATTGAATTGAACTTTCAATCCTAGTTTTAGGAGGAATCTCCATATTGATTTCCACAGTGGCTGCATCAGTCTATACTCCCACCAACAGTGGAGAAGTGTTCCTCTTTCCCCACGGCCCATCAACATTTGTTATTGGTTAATTTCTTGATGGTAGCCATTCTTTCTGGACTGAGATGAAATCTCAATGTTGTTTTAATTTGCATTTCTTGAGTGATCACTGATGGTGAACATTTTTTCATATATTTATTTTCCATTTTTATATCTTTATCTGAGAAATGTGTGTTCATCCCAGATGCCAATTTTTGGAAAGGTCTTTGAATTTGAAGGGCTTCATGTTTTTCAATTCTTTGTATGTTCTGGATATAATTCCTTTGTCTGAGGGACAGCTGGCTAAAATTCTTTCCCACTCTGTGTTTTGTTTTCACTTTGTTGCTGATATCTTTTAAAGTTCAAAAACTTTTTAATAAAATGAGATCTCAATTGTTGATTCTTTGAAGTACTGCTTGTGTGGTTTGCGTTTTTTTATGAACTTTTTGCCTACCTTTGTGTCCAAGATTTCTACCTACCTTGTCTTTCAGTAGATTTAGTGTTTCTGATTTAATATGTAGATCCTTGATCCATTTTGATTTTAGTTTAGTACATAGTGATACACATGGGTCTAGTTTCAGTCTTCGGCATGTAGAAAGCCAATTTTTCCAGCACCATTTATTAAAGAGGCTATCTTTCTTCCAGTGAACATCTTTAGCCCCTTTGTCAAATATAAGGTGGGTGGCTGAGTGTCTTTGTAGTTGTGTTTTCATCTTCTAATCTGTTTCATTGATCCTCAGGTCTGTTTTATTGCCAGTACCATCTGATTTTATCACTGTAGCTTTGTAGCATAATTTCAAGTCAGGAATTGAGATGCCTCCTAACTTGCTTTTGTTGCCAGGATTGACTTTGCTATTCCAAGTCTCTTCTGTTTCCAAATGCATTTTAGGAATGTTTTCTCTAGATCTTTGAGGTATGTTAATGGTATTTTGATTGGGATTGCATTAAAACTGTATAACAGTTTTGGGAATACAGCCATTTTCACAATGTTGGTTCTTCCTAACCAAGAATAAAAAATAGCCTTCCATTTTCTAATATCCTCTTCAATATCTTTTCTTAGAATACTATAGTGTTCAGCATGTAGATCTTTTACATTACTGATTAGATTGATTCCTAAATATTTCATTTCTTAGAGGCTATTGTGAAAGGTGATATTTCCATAATGTCTCTCTTAGTGAGGTTTTGTTTGTGTACAGGAATGCTATTGAATTTTTAGTGTTGGCTTTGTATCCAGCTACACAGCTGAATTTGTTTAACTCTAATAGTCATTTAATGGAGTTTTTGGAGTTTTCTATGTAGAGCATTATGTTATCTGCAAATTGTGATAATTCAACTTCTTCATTTCCTATCTTTATTCTTTTTATTTCTCCTTCTTGTCTGATTGTTCTGGCTAATATTTCCAGAACTATATTGAATAGGAGTGGTAATAGTGGACATCCTTTTCTTGTTCCTGATTTTAGATTTCAAGCTTTCAGTTTTTGTCCATTTAGTATAATGTTGGCTGTTGGTTTGTCATATATGGCCTTTATCAGATTGAGGTAGTTATAATCTATTCTGAGTTTCTGTGGGGTTTTTATCATGAACAAGTGTTGGACTTTATTGAAAGGATTTTCTGCATCTATTGAGATGATCGTGTGATTTTTGTTTTTGACTCTGTTGATGGGTGTATTACATTTATTGATTTCTGTATGTTAAACCATCCTTGCATTCCTGGCATAAACCCCAGTTGATCATGATGTATAATCTTATTGATTATTTGCTACATTCAATTTGCTAGTATTTTATGAAGAATCTTTGCATCAGTGTTGATTAGGGAATTTGGCCTATTGTTCTCCTTTTGGTTAGGTATTTCTCTGGTTTTGGTATTGGATTAATACTTGCCTCCAGGAATGAGTTAGGGAGGATTGGTTCTATTTCAATTTCATTGAAGAGCTTGAGGAGTATTACCATTAAATCTTCTCTAAATTTCTCTAAATTTAGCCATGAGTCCATCAGGACCTGAGGGTTTGTTTGTTTGTTTATTTATTTGTTTTTGGTTTGGGTTTTGTTTTGGTAAGTCTTTAATCATGATTTCACTTCCAATAGCTGATATTAGGTTACTCAAAATTGTTATATCTTCCTTATTCATCTTTGATAATTCATACATTTCTAGGCATTTGATCATTTCCTCTGTTTTATACCCTATATGAGTAAAGATTTTCAAAGTAGGTGTTCATGATCTCCTGAATTTCCATGAGATCTGTAGTAATTTCTCTTATGAGTCCTTACTGTGTGAATTTGAGTTTTTCTTTCTTTTTCTTGATAAGGTTGGCTAGAGGTTTATCAATTTTGTTTATTCTCTCAGAAAACTAGCTCATTGTTTCATTAATTCTTTGGTTTTTTGTCTCAGTTTCATTAATTCCTGCTCTAATCTTTATAATTTCCTCTGTTCTGTGAGCTTTGGGCTTGACTTGCTCATCTTTTTCTAGAAGTTGGAGATGTCACATTAAGTTGTTTATTTGTCCTCATTCTGTTTTCCTCATGTGACAATTCATTGTTCTATATTTCCCTCTTAGGACTGCTTTCATTGCATCCTGCAAGTTTTAGTATGTGGTAGCTGCATTTTTATTGAATTTTAGGTATTGTTTAATTTCTCCTTTAATTTCATCTGTAACCCATTGATTGTTCAGGAGGTTATTATTTAATTTCCATGTATTTATGTATGTTTTGCAATTTCTTTGCCATTAATATCCAATTTCAGTGCACTATGGTCAGATACTATGCATGGGATAATTTCAATCCCTTTACATTTACTTAAGAATGTTTTATGAGCTATTATATGGTCTGTTTTGCAGAATGTCCATGTGCAGCTGAGAAGAATGTGTATTGTGATGTGATTGTGTGAAACATTCTGTAAGTATCTACTAAGTCCATTTGCTCACAGATTTGATTGAATTCTGCTATTTCTTCATTGACTTTTTGTCTAGTTGATCTAGGTCTTTGTGACAATGGAGTCTTTAGATCCCCTGTTACAACTGTGTTATTGTGTATTTGGATTTTCATGTCTATTAGTGTTTGTCTTATATAGTTGGGTACTGTTGTATTTGGGGAATGTATATTTATAATTGTTAGCTTTCCCTCATGTATTTTTCCCCTAACAAGTATGTAGTGACATTTTTTAACTCTTTTGATATTTTTGATTTGAAGTTCACATTGTCTGCAAACAGCATTGCTTCCCCGACTTTTTTTTCTGGTTTCCTGTCACATGGTATATTGTTTTCCATCCTTTGAGTTTTAGTCTATGAGTTTCCTTTTGAGTCAGATGTGTTTCTTGTATACAGCATATTGTGGGATCCTGTTTTTTGAACCATTCTTTCAATATATTTCTTTTAATAAGTGACTTAAGTCCATTTACGTTGATGAATATAACTGATATGCACTGGCTCAACTCTGTCATGTTATTTTCCTGCTGTTGGTTTTCTGCTTTCTCCCCTTATTTAATTCCCTGCCCTGTCTGATTGTTTCTTTATGTTGTTGTTCTGGAAATTACAGTCATTTTTATCTCTGTCTAATATGTCTTTCAGTACTGTTTCTAGGGTTGGTTTAGTGGACATGAATTTTTCAGTTGTTCTTTGTCATGGAAGTATCTTATTTCTCCATTAAACTTCAAAAAAATTTTGCAGGGCATATCAGTCTGGGTTGAAAGTTGTTTTCTTTCAGGGCTTGAAATACCCCACTCCAAGCTCACCTTAACTTGAGGGTTTGTGCTGAAAAGTCTGCCGTGATTCTAATGGGCTTTCCTTGATAGGTGAGTTGTGTTTTTTCTCTAATAGCTGTTATTATTCTGTTTTTATGCTGTATGTCTGGGGTCTTAATTATTATGTCTGGGTGTAGATTTATATTGGTTGTCACTGTTTGACATTTTATAGGCCTCATTTTTTGGCATATCAGATTCCTTCCCCATGTTTGGGAAATTTTCTACTATTACTTCTGAAAATAGTTTACTGATGTCATTCCCGTTGACTCCTTCATCTTCATTGATGCCTATTAGTCTTATATTGTTTGTCTTGGCATCATCTTGAAACTGTTGAATTGTCATTTCATGCTGCTTTGTTATTTTTAGAAGTTCTACCCTTTCATGATCAGTATCTGTGATCTTGTCCTCAAGGTCCAAAATCCTATTTTCAGCTTCATTTAAATGGTTTTGCCAGATTTCAATAGAATTTTTTTTATTGGATGTCTCTTTGTGTTTGTTTCATGCATTCTGCTTTCCTTCTATATTGTTCATGCAAGGTTTCAATAAGTTTCTCATGCTCCTGTACTTTTTTTTTTATCTATTTCTTCTCTAGCTATGCTGAGCAACTCCTTTACTAAGGTTGTGATTTCTGTCTTTATGTGAGAAACTATTTCTAATTTGATCTCTTTTAAAGCCTCATCAATGTCTTTATGTGAGAAACTATTTCTAATTTGATCTCCTTTAAAGCCTCATATAATTAAGCAATATTCTTTTTTAGCAATAAAGAAGTTGGAAATACAGCACATACAATTAACAAATGCAGCACACATTTATAAATAACATTTATATGTAAGCTATAGATTGAATAGAAAATCAAACTGAA
Source organism: Dolichotis patagonum (assembly GCA_004027295.1). Taxonomy (NCBI): domain Eukaryota; kingdom Metazoa; phylum Chordata; class Mammalia; order Rodentia; family Caviidae; genus Dolichotis; species Dolichotis patagonum. The sequence goes on along the minus strand of PVJX010027550.1, from coordinate 7,220 downwards.
AAATAAAAATATAAACAAATCTGTGGATATTATAAAAGCCAAAGTTCAAAGAAAAATTACATTTTAAGATATTTTTATTAGAAAATAGGAAAAGTGAAAAATTAAAAATGCCTATATCCAGCTGAAAATTTGAAGTTATAAGGAAAAGACTCCAATAATTTCAATTAAAATAAAAAGAAGTAGAAATAAATGAAAACAAAATAAACACATTGCAGTAGATGCATAAGACAGCAGTTGTGTGTTGGAAATGTGTTTGAAATGTGAAAAACAAACAAAACCTACTCAGGCAGATTAAAAGAAAATGAGAGAAAAAACACAAACCCAGAATTGTACAAATACATAGGAAAAAGTAATATTAGAAATTTCTAAGAAACAGCAGAAATTAAAAAGTCCGAACATTATAATAAAAAATTTAAGCAGATAATTTTGAACCTAAGCAAAGTGCTTCCATAGGAAAAGGTCTAAAATTGACTCAAGAAGACAGAAGACTTTTATTTGTTAATTTATTGGCATTTTATTTAAAGTTGTTTTATCATCCAGAACACATCACATCTCAATAGTTAGTCAAATGCTATCCTCAGTGAACATTTTGCAATCCTGTAAAATGTCTTCCAGAACAAAGAGAATCCTCCCAAACTTGTTCTATGGGGCTACTGCAGCCATGGTGCAAACAGACAAGGATGGGAAGGAAAAGAAATGCAGGGGCCAAGGGGCGGGAACATAGGGCAGTGAAGACCCTCAGCAAGCATCAGCAGGCTGGGCCCTGAGATGTCCAAGGGCCGGGCACCGCCAAACTGGGCGTATCCCAAGAATGCCAGGCCGACCTGACATGAAAGCCTAGAGACACAATTGCTTATGCAGTTACACAGATTAAAGAGAAAAACAATGCAATGTGAAGACAAAAATTATTCCATTAAATGCTATATCCACGCAAGATAAAAAACTCTTCTCAAACCCGGAATAAGAAAAAGAAATCTCCTTAACCCTTAGCCTGATAAAATTTTAAATAAAAAGTGATAGCAAAGACATGCTTAATGTTAAACTACTTACATCACTGTCTTTAAAAACAGAAACCAAGGACAAAATATCTAGGAACATGTGCCCGTGTTCAGCCGCTGGCCCCGCCCTCACCTGGAGACCCTGTGGCCAGGCCCCAGCCACCCTCGCTTCCTCATTTGGCTGCCCCCACTGGCCTGTGGTCCCCTCCCAGCTTTCCTCCTGGAAAGACTCATCCTAGACTGACATTTCATGCACATGGAAAGAGGCCCAGGAGATGGAGGGGGAGGGGAATGGGAGATACGAACAATTAGGGCATATCACGTGCTGTGTCAACTTCCTGTGGTGAAAGAGGTTACTACATATGTAACCATTATGCACTGCATGCATGCTCTCCTAAACAAGAAAGAGAATTTATCCTGGATCATTTTTAGCTGTCGGTTATAAAGGAGTGTAGATTTGATTGCATAGTAACTGTTTAGATGCATGGGGTACCATGTGAGGGCCATACAAGGATCCAATCAGGACAGTTAGTAGACTTGGGCCCTTAGAAGTTTCTTGTGAAATGGGAAGGAATTGTTTGAAAGGAAGAAGGAACTAGGATAGGTGAAAGCAGAAAGAATGGAAGGGGAAAGGGAAAAAATGCAATTCATTTTCTCTTTGACACTAGTCAAAGAGACTAGTGTCTCTTTGTTCACTGAAAAGGTAAGTTTGGGCTAGAATCAATTGGAGAAATTTTTATGACCGTACCTTCTATTCTGAGCAATGGCTTTAAAGATGACAATGTGCAATGTATTAACTTGCCTATTATTTTGTTATGAAACTTTGCTTTAACTTTTTCCGTAAAATTAAAAAAATTAACCTAATAGATGAAAATTTAATAAAAATGTGTTCAGCATTTGTTAGGAGGAGACAGTTGGTCAAGGGCTAGATACCGAGGAGGAGGAATCCTTGGTGCTCTGAGGTAGGGTAGCATGAGTGCCCTCACTGAGAGTGTACTCCAGACCAGAAAACAGTTTCTTCTTCCTCCGGCCACCACCTGTCGCCCTCACTCGAGGCTCATCCAGCACGGCAGGGGTCACACCAAGTGCTGTGCTTCTGCGCATCTGTGTCACCTGTGTGCCTCACGTCTTCCTGAAAGTCTTCAGGACACTAAGCTGACACAGCTTCCTAAAGGAAGCAGAGAAGTGTGCCGCAGGGTTGTGCCTGCAAGTGACAGGTGGTAGCCACAGAGGTGTCCCAAGGTCAGCCGACTTTAACGAAGCCTCACTTAGTGTAGACCTGTGGTCTCCTGGCATGGCTGAAGGTCAGGTGGTATTTGGCTGTTTACCTTCTGACATGTTTATTTCTAAAAAATCCATTAATTACGGAGCTGTTTTCAATTATGAGCCTGGAAATTTCTCTTCCTGCTTGCTCTCAGTACTTTTTCAATTTAATTTTATTGATAACCCTAATCATTCTTTACCTTTTATTATAAGTTTTTGTCTGCCTTATTTATCCTTATAAGCAGTAAGCACTCTACTAACTTTATCTTCCAAACCTTAGTCTATCAATAAATGTTAAATAAAAATTAATGAAATAATATACCATATATTGGCTAGTTACTATGTTCTGTATACTGTGATAAGTACTTTATGTATATAGTTTAATACACACGCATAAGCAAACCAGTCCAGGTGAGTCTATTAGGACACCCTACTGGTGTCATACAGATGAGGAAACAGAAACTCATTTAAAACACATGCCTCCAGGTAGCAATCTAAGTGGGCTTCTTAGGGCCGGGCAGCTTTCATGCTATGCTGTTAGGTGCCCCAGAAATCAGTTGGCAAGAGGTGGAAGTATGTACAGAGAGTCCTTCAAGACTTACTCTCTTCCTCTACTGGATGTTCCATAACAAAAGGCTGCCATTATAGAATTAATTTCTCACAATTCTAGAGGCCGCAAGTCCAAGATCAAGGTGCATTCTGGGGCTTCATTTTGAGGCTTCATTCTGAGGATGTTTAATTCTGAAACTTTTTATCTCAGCAAATAGGTAGCTTCCATCTCACTGTGTAACTCACGTGATTTAATTCCTTCTCCTCCTTATTTTTTCCTTGCCCTCCTCCTCCTCTTTCTCTCTCTTTCTCTCTCTTTCTCTCTCACTGTCTTTCTGTGTCTCCCACACATACTTCCTTCTACTGTTTCTTTTTGGAGTACGGGGTTTGAACACAGGGCCTTAGCTCTGAGTTACATTTTAGCCCTTTACAAAAAAAATTTTTTGAGACAGGGTCTCATTAAATCACATAGTTGCCCAGGGTGAACTTGAACTTAAAATCATCCTGGCTCAGCCTCGTACAGTATGTGAGGTGCTAGACAAGGAAGCTGAGTATTTCTTCTTCTAAGTGCACTAAATCCAGTAGCTAAGGGCCCCATCCTCATGACCTCATCTAACCCTACTTGTTTCTCTGAAGTCCTGCCTCCAAATACTATTGCACTGGGAGTTAGGGCTTCAATGTGCAAATGCTGAGGCATCACAGATGTCCATCTATAATGCTCTCAATCAATTATAAAACTCAGTCTGTAACACAGTTCTGCTGTGTACCCACTGAGAGAGCTCACTGCAATGTGGCCAGCCTGTCACAGGTGAAACCACTGAGGCCATCAACCAAAACCAGCTTCCCCTTGCTATAATCTGATCACCCAGATACTTTTCTTTACATCGATGGAAAACTGACTGCACAACCACGCATCGCATACTGATCTGATCCCCATTCACCTTAAGGAATGTAGCATTTTCTATTTTTATATTCTTCTCTGTTTATTCACTAAGGGGTCCATTCTGGTGGCATTTAGAATATAAATTCCTTAGGTTTATAAGCTTTACTTTGTTAAAAAATAATCTGAGCATGTACTACCACAACCATGGACACAAAATAAAAGCTGATTTGTATAGTACTTAATTGTTTATGGCGAGCATCTGGTGCTTAATGAAGAGCAGTCTCTGCAAGAAAACAGGGTTAGCAGGACGGGGTAGAGCCTTTTGTACTAAATGTCCCAAACCACGATGCAGCAGGAGAGCAGAGTGGGGGCCGTAGTGTCAGTGCCACTTCTATCCCACAGTCCTCAGCGAATGGCTTCTGTTGACACAAGTGAATGGCCCAAGGCTGGATGAGATTCCTGTCCTGTAAAATCAGCTCTTCTTGAAAGAAAACGGACTTAAAGAAAAATAAAAATAAGCAACTCACTAACAGAACACAATCGACGCCGCCGCCTCTTGTCAGTGTCTTCTGGGACGATGACCTTGCTTTGTGCAGGAGGAAAGCGGGCTGACTATCCCACTCTCACCTCCTTGGGAACCTTGCTCCTTCTTTATCCGCCCAGGTATCTCCACCCCTTCCGTCCCACCTTCTGTCTGAAGAGCAGTCAGATCAGTCAAATGTCCTTAAACTCTCCCTTACTTTACTGCAAAAGATCCCTGGACCTCATGTCTTTCCTTCTGCTGCCTCTGACCTTCATTGCCGAGCTGCATTAAACATTTAAGTGCACAGTGTTGGCTTTCTCCTTCGTCACCTCCCATGAGCTTGGTAACCAGTTGCAGGCTGGTTCAAGACACTAGCAATGCCCTGCATGCTTTCCTGAGCATCTCTTTGGTCACCAGAGCCTGTGAGTGCTGGGGTGCTCTGGGTCAGATGCCAGGGTCTGAATCTAGCTCCTCCATTTACCAGCAATTTGACTGTCTGCAGCTGCTTAAGGAAAAAAACAAAAACAAAAACAAAAACAAAAACAAAAACAAAAACACCTGCACTTTCCTCCCAGGTGCAATGAATTCAAGAAATCCTCCATCAGAGGATTGTCATGATGATTAGTGAGGAAGTGCGTGTAATGAGGCTGGCTTAGTTCCCGTGTATTGGTCTGTCATTTACCAAAGGCTCACTGCGCTTGACCTCTCTGAAGCTTTGATGCCACTGGTCCCTTCCACTTCCCAGCATTCTATCTGCCTTTCACTTTCCAGGTTATTGGTTGTTTCTACAATGCTAATCTATCATTTCTCAGTGGTTCTGAACAACCATATAATAGAAATGTATGATTAACTCAGAGTTAACTAACTAGTTAGTAATTTCATCATAGAAGTGGAAAATCATTATACAGGAAAGACCTGCTCAGGCTTAGGAGAGATGATTACATAGGACATATACACCAGGAGGTGGAAATTGTAGAAATCAACTTAGAATTTGCCTAATGTACTAATCATTGCTTTCTTCTTCCTGACAATTACACATCTGTGTATAAAACACCTTCACTGAGAGACTCCACTCACATCTCAGGGTAAGCAAAACCTGATCTGAATTGTCTTCCTCCACTTACTGGATAGCTTCATTAGAAGTCCATAGGGCCTCACCTTACCCACTAATTAATCTGAGCCTTTCTGAGGAAAATAATTAAGGAGTTAATTTGATTACAAGTGGTTAGTATTCACAACATAAAAATGAAACCAAGAGGTGTTGGTGCAGGTGTTTGTGCATATCCTAAAATCAACCACAGATAGCTTAGAAGAGTTAGAAGCAGCTGTCTCTAAAGTGGGTTAACACAAAGTTATAAAATTTTTTTTATATGAGATAATAAGTTAACCTATTCAAAACTGCTCTGTGAGAAGTATAATCTTTCCTTCAGGACCATGGAAATTATATTTTTGAAAATTTTCCTATTCCAAAATAATAAGAATGGAAGATATCACAATCAAGGCAGAGTAACAGGGAAAACAATTTTAAATTCCCTTAGATATTCACATTAAAACCATGGTGAATAAAAATGTAATACTCTTCACTCCATTAAAAAATCAGATAAAATAACACTAAATATTTTTCTCTCATAATATTTCTTAAATCTTTTGTTCAGCTATTTAGGAAACATTGCTATATATGCGTTACCTGCTGAGGCAGATTTTCTCCCAAGTTTTATGCTGTGGAAACAAAAAAATCTCTCTTCATTGTTTTTTAAGACTTTCTTGGTTGAAATATGATGCATTTTGACATCTGTTTTCCAATTTTGTTTTTGTAAGTCATGAAACAAATGTTAATATAACAGCCCACCATTTACAGAGATTGTGCTTCCACAGGTCTGGTCTGGGTCTGCTTGCAGCAGATGTACCCACAGGCAGAGCAAATCCGGACCTGCCTCTCTGCATTGACCCTCGACTTTCACTCATCAGAAGCCATGACATTTCTATGCTGCCTGGCCATGAACATTCACATTTTGGGCATGAGTTGGGTCTTCTGGGACTTCTAAGTACACTGGATGGTCCTGGGACAGCCCCTAAAGGGTGAGACTGGGCAAAACAAGTAAGTGACACTTGCAAAGCTGGTGCATTCCGTGGGTGTTGCTCATTTCTACATACTGATTCAATCCTAGTTTCACAACCACGTCCTCCTCTTGTTTTCTTGTGCTTTTTCTACATTACAAGTCCTCAGGCACTATAGCAATATATACAAATATACCTACATTCGTACATCTTTATATAATCACTTATGTTTGTGGTGTGCCTCATTTTCGCTCACAAGGGGGGGGCTCAAAAATGTTCTGTCTCTATCAGAATTTCTCAAATTGAAATATATTTTAAACACAGCAGTGTTGCATTGTGTAAGCTGCTGAGAATATCAGAGCACTAAAAAATGAGTTGTGGAACAGAAATTATGAGGCCTGTATTTTATTATCAACTATGACTCTAAGTTTGGGAATGTTAGAGGGCATTAAAACCAGACTCAGACATATTTTCTTCACTATGTAGTCTGGAATTTGTACTTTACCTGTTTTGTAATGAGCAGATAAATTAGCAAAGCTGCATTACTGGAGAGGCTGTTTATGCAAACCCCTCTAAAATATAATACCTTTTCTTTCATTAAGTCATTTTTTGGGTGGGGGGATGCTGACAGGCAAACCCACATCCTTGCGCATGCAAGCAAGATCTCTAGCATTGAGCTACATTCCTGGCCCTCCTCTGAAGATCTTAACATGTATTGGGGATTTAGCTCAGGGGCACAAGTGCCTGCATGGCCTGTGCAAGGTTGTGAGTTCGATCCCTGGTACCAAAATAAATAAATAAAGACCTTAATAGATATTAATCTTTGTAAGGAAACCTAGAAGTGAGGCAAAGTTTGACAAACTATGAAATACTCCAGGAAGAAGGTTCCCAGCAGTAGGCAGAGGGATGCTGACATTCCCTGCATTAAGGTCAATATGCAATTATA
>PVJX010027549.1:5696-24812 GCA_004027295.1 Dolichotis patagonum | reverse complement strand
GGGGATTTTTTTTTCTAATGTGTATTTGTGGCTCCTTCATCAAGAATCAGATGCCTGTATTTGCACTGGCTTGTTTCTTTGTTTTCTATGGTATTCCACTAGTCTATGTGCTTATTTTTGTGCCAGGACTGTGCTGTTCTTATTACTTTGGCTTTACAGTGTAATTTGCAATTAGGTATTGCGATGCTTCCAGCCTTGCTTTCTTTGTTTAGGATTGCTTCAACTATTCTGGGTCTTTTCTGTTTCCATATGAATCTTAGGATTATTTTTTCAAGTTCAGTGAAAGATATCTTTGGAATTTTGATGAGAATTTTATTGTATCTGTACATTGTTTTGCTAATATGATCATTTTATTTTAAAGACAATAAAACAACGACAACAACAATAACAAAAAAAGAACAAAGCAAATCAGAATGGAACAATGCAAGCAACAAAGGACAAAACAACCGAAAATCAACAGTGGCTACCATAATGTCTCTTGTTTTTTTCAAAATAGCTGTCCATACCTTCACACATAATGAGATCAAATAATAGAAAACAGACTGAAATCAATCAGAACAAAAGAATGAAAGCATTAAAGGACTTTAAAGCAAAATAACAGGATAGTCATCCAGGGCAACCCGCTTGGGACACCTTCTGTCTCTCTTCAGACAGAAGCTTTCTCTCAATAAATATATTCTAAAAAAAAAAAAACAATCATCCATACTGTGACATGTAACAAATAAAACCTAACAGAATAAAACCAAAAATAAAAGCATTGTATGACTTCAAATCCATATGATAGGAAATCAACAATGGCTACCATGTCTCATTTTCTTAGTTCTTTGTACATCACACATAGTAAAATCAAACAGAACAAACCAAAATAAAACCAATTAAACAAAAGAATTAAAGCATTATAGAACTTCAAAACAAGATAATAGTACACCAAACAATGGTTACCATAATACTTCCTGTTATCTTCAAAATAGCTGCCCATACCATCAGACACAGTAAAATCTAACAAAATAAGGCAGAACAAAACTAAACTAAACCAAACAAAATTATGAAAATGACACAAGAGTTCAAGACAAGACGATAAGAAATTAACAGTGGTTACCACCTTCCCCTCCTAGGTTTTTCCTTTGTTAATTCCTGTTGTGCTTTTGGATCCCACTGTCTCCTGTTTTTTATGCTAGGGTTCATCCATATGAGTTCAAACCATTTTGCCAATAAACGTGATCTCCAGTTGCATTTGCCTACAAAAGCCTTGAGATTATCCTACTTTATAGCCATACCATATCTTTCTTGTCCATTTTGAGGTCCATGGGCAAGTTACGCTTGCTTTTCCTGGTCTCCTGTCACGTTGGAATGATTGTTTTCTCTCCTTTGATTTTCAGTGTATGTATTTCCTTTTAAGGTAAAGTTTTCTTATATATGGTATATTGATGAATTGTTTACTGAAGTTTTCTGTGTTTCTTTTTATTGGTGAACTGAGGCCATCTACATTAATGGTTATAACCAGCATACATTGGCTCATTTCTGCCCTGCTATCCTCCTGCTCCTGGCCCTCCAGTTTGGCTATCCTCCTCTGCTGCTGTTCCTGGACCCATGGTCATCTTTATCTCTCTTTAGAATATCCTTCAGCACTCTCTGTATGGTTGGTTTATTGGCCATGAATTCCTTCAGTTCTTCTTTATCATGAAAGTATCTGATTTTTCCATCAGTTTTGAAAGATAGTTTTTCAGGGTACATCAATCTGGGTTGGAAGTTGTTTTCTTTCAGGACTTGAAACACATCACTAGAAATTCTTCTTGACTTGATGGTTTGGTTAACAATTCTGCTGTTTTTCTGATGAGTTTTCCTTTATAGGTGGTCTATTTCTTTGCTCTAACAGCCTTTAGTATTCTGTTCTTGTTCCGATTTCTGGGTTATTAATTATTGTATGTCTGGGTGAAGACTGATTTTGATTGTGGCTAATTTGTGTTCTATATGCCTCACTTCTCTGTATGCCAGATCCCTTTCCCATGTTTTGAACGTTTTCTATTATTATTTCTGTAAATAGTCTTTTAATTTCATTTTTGTTGACCCTTGCTTCTTCATTGATACCTATCACTCTTAAATTATTTTCCTGTGTGTTGTCTTGAAGCCATTAAATTGTTATGTTCTGGTGCCTTGTTATTTTATGAGATCTTGCCTTTTACAATCACTAGCTGCAATCCTGTCTTCAAGGTCTGCAAGTCTATCTTCAGTCACTTTCAAGCAGTTTTGCCAGCTTTTGATCAAATTTTAATTTCGATATCTCTTTGACTGTTTCATGCATTGTAATTCCTTTCCATATTGTTCATTCAAAGTTTCCATTATTTTCCTACGTTCCTCCTTTTATCTGTGACTTCTTTAGATATGCTCAGCAATTCTTTCATTATGTTTGTGATTTCTTCTTTTACCTGAGATTATCACTGATCTGGTTACTTTTACAGTCTCATGAAGTTGTTTCTTTACTTCAGTGGCTATCCTCTTTGAGATTACAGGTATGCAACTTTCATTTTCTTCCATGTCTGTGTCTCCCAAACTTGTTCTGTGTGGGTAGAGGTCTGAGATTGCCTTTTGCTTATTCATCTTGACATTCTCCTAGGTTCCCCCCAACCAGCCGATTATGGGGTCCCAGGAACTTCCCACATTGGCTGCCCCTCCACAGTGTAGGGGAATGGGACAGGCACCTGGGTTTCTCTGACCCCAGATTCTCAAGGATGTAACAATGCGTGGGGCGGGCTTCTCCACACCCATGCAGCTACACTGGGGCATCCCTGATGGCCACAGATGTGTGATGGTGGGGCTGCCTCTTCTCTCAGCCTGTGTGTCTACATGCGGACTCCCTTGATGTTGGCAGGCACAAAGGGGTGCGTTTGATTCTCCCTGTAGGTGATGATTGGCCAAAGTAAGCAAGTGTCTCCAGTGGTGGCCTGCAGGTACACGGGGCTTACCTGGCTGCATGTCCCTGCTCTCACTGGCTGCCCGTGATGGCAGTGGCTGGCAGGCAGAGGCTGATCTGGCTGGGTCTCCCTGCCCTGCGTAGGCTGTCTGTGGGAAGCAAGCTTTTCAATCATTATGATCATTTTAACAATATTAGTTCTGCAAGTCCATGAACATGGAAATTATTTTCATCTTCTAGTGTTTTCTTCACATTCTTCTCCATCATCCTGTAATTTTCACTGTAGTGGTTTTTCATCTCCTTGCTTAGGTTGTTCCCAAATACTTTATGTTATCTTATTTTACTTTATTTTATGTATAGCTATTGTGGATGGAAATGTTTTCCTAGTTTTTTCAGCTGCCTCTTTCTTGGTGTATGGAAAAGCTGTTCACTTTTTAAAAGTTGAATTTGTATACTGTGTTAGGCTTTTAAAAATCATCTTACTGAACTTCATGAAACAACTCTGTCGAATTAGGGCTAACAGCTCCAATTTATGAGATAAACATGAAAAGGAAAGTTTCAATTGTGCACAGAGATTCTTTTTCTGTATATAGAAGCTGAGGTCTTTCTAGTATATTGTGTTGTCCCCTTCTCAATTGCAGCCAGAGACTCTAAACTTCACAAGGGTCTTAGTTACTTGTAAGCTATTTGGTATCTTTAGGCTCTAAAGCATTTCTGCTCTTCCTCTTTCCCTGAATGACTTTATGTAGCAGCAGGATGCAAGAGCAGTTGCCATGCAGGAAATGCAGTCCTTTGGAAAATGCCTGTTATGGTCTGTGTCCTACTGTGAATTCAAAACATCAGGAAAAGATGGAGATCAGTGATACAAAGTGTAATATTAGCATTTTAGGTTTGCATTACTCAAGATTCTTCTCACTAAAAGAGAAATATTCATTGGATATTTTTGTACACTAATAGACTTCTTGTATTTTCAGATTTGGATTGAAATTTGAGAAATATTTACCAGGAGAAAATTGAATTTGGAAAATAGAGATGATGGAGATTGCGACAAGTACTTCTGCTCGTGTTGTTCCCAGCAAGGTGGTGAAAGGGGTAGTGGTAAAGGAGTTGCTAGAAATGGCGTTCGCTGTTATGTGCATTCTGAGGCAATTTGTATGCATCAAGGCAAGTTTCAAATCTTAATTCACTTACTGTAAGGTAACTAAGTGATCACATCTAAAAAAAAATCTCTCTTATAGTCAGCAAAAAGATGCCATTGCCTGCAACCTTTCCTGTAAAGGGCCTGAGCCATCTGTAGAGACAAATCTCTTTTCATTCTAAGATGATTAATATGAAATCTGATGTCAGGATGACTGAGGAAGGTTTCACACCTGCCATCAGATTTCTCCTGAGGGTTAGAGTGGGACTGCAGGTCAGATTTGGAAGGGAAGAAAGCTTTGTTTGGAGGCTTACCCGAACTTGCCAGGTCGGCTGCTGTGACTCCCCAGGAGGAAGAAGGTGTATAGGTTTCACACTGTGCATGTCACTGTATCAGCATGTGATGCTGATTCCAGCACAGGCGTGATTTTAATTCAGTAGAGTGATTTTCACATTTGGTTGTACCGTGGCGCTCAGGGCTCAAGTCCCAGTCCTTACCTCCCTCCTGTGTCACTCACTAATTGGTTGACTTTTTTGCAGCTTCTCTTTCCAGTCAGATTATAGGCTTATTTTTTTTTAAATACTATGTGATTCATGCATCTTCAGGATACTTATAACACCTGCTGTAGTGCAGGACAGAGAGTAATTCCTTGCAGATTCAAATTCATTAAGAGTAAGAGATCCCTCAAATTCATCTCCTGGGAATATTTCTTTTCCTAGAGCCTTATAGGTAGTTATTTTTGATGTGACTATTATCTACGTATTTTCCAGAGATGGACAGTGGCTGGGCAAACATAAGATAGACAATGTAGATGCTTGAGGGTTCCAAGAGCTAGAATATAAATAGAATAAAATATTTAGTATTTGGAATATTGAGGGGTCCAAGAGCTAGAGTATAAATAGATTCTTGTATTTAGAATTTGGAATTAATCAATCAAACCAAGATGCAGTTAAGTATATTATGGTTTATATTTTGACAGATATGACTTTATAGCAGGAAATCTAATGTCAATATATGGTTCCTTATGAGTTAGTAAATATTAAAGAAGATTCACTTAAATTATGTTTACACATGTCTGATTGTTTTGTTGATTGAAATATCAGTTTGGCTTCTCCAGGTGTAGCATTGAGAGACGTCTTTAAGAATGCAAGAGGATTTTTATGGGTTGATAAATGAAATAATTTGGAGGCAAGGCTTTCAGAAAACAGTGCAGCTTTACTCTCTGAAAAAGGAAAATGGAGAGGAGGCAGGCATAATCTCAGACTGTGAAGTAGAGCTTGTGGTCTCTCTCACCGGATCCAGCAGAGTGTCCCAGAGCAGGAATTTTCCCACAGAGGAGTCCTGCTTTAGACTGAAAGGGGCCAAGGGCCCACACTACGTTCAAACACCGGCTAGGCCTCCCAGGGAAGAACCGGAAACAGACTGACCCTGAAGTCTCTGACGCAGGTGGTACAACCAAATCCATTCTTGTAGCTCAATGCCTTTATTTTTTCAATGGATTTCCCACTGCGTGCTTCCAATGGTTGCTCCAGTGGTGGAGAACTTATGGCATGTGTACTATTTGTTTTTCTCTTGTGACAAAAGAGTTAATATATGAGTTGTTTTTTCTAAACTAAAGCCTCTATCTTCAGTTTTAATTGCAGTGTGGGCACTTGGTGATAAACAAGTGTGTTTTGGATTGCTGTTGGGCACTCGTCTCCAAAAGGTTCGCCATTATTGGGGTAGACCTTGCTCTGCCTAGATCCAGTACTCTATTTAGAAATAGAGAGGAAGCAGGTTCCGTAGGACTCCAGTGGGCCTCTCTTCTTGGGAGGAACCTGAGGAGAGGCAGACGAGTGAGACACACAGGGCAGACTAACTGGTCTTGGGTCGCTTACTGGTACTCCCCGTCCCGCTCCTCACTGTGTGATCTAAACACCCCTTACCCTAGGCTGGCAGCACTGTGCATCTTGGAGTTGGTCAGAGAGGCCCATCCACGGAGCTTTTCTTCTCAGGCCGGTGCTGCTGTGCTCACCCAGAACAGTAACACAGGGGCGAGAGAGCTTCCAGGGGCATGCTGGTGGGTCACCTCTGTCCCACAAATTTCTCCTTGTCCCTCTGTGTCATGGCAGCTCTGAAACCCAAAGCATGACGTGTTTGCTTTAGCTTTTCATCCCCTGGGACATATGCCATGTTGTGAGCCGACATGAATTACTCCCCTATCTGCTTAGGAACTATAAAATCCTATAGAGTTAAAAGCTATGGATTTAAGCAGAAAAGTTCATCTCAAGTTGAGGACATACATAAGTGCACATACGCCTGTATTCTTCCCTCCCTTTTTTTTTTTTCTGAACCCATCTTTCCTTTGTGAAGGACATATAGCACCCATGTAGACAAAGTAAACAGCCAAATAACTACAAGAAAAAAATGCTAACAGATATTTTATTAAGAAGAAATGTGTATGGCATATGTAAATGGTAAATCACCATATGAAAAGGCTCTACATATTTTAATCACTTGACATTAAACATGAAAATTAAAATGACAATGATATTCTACTACATACGTTCAGAGTAGCTGAAAATAACAACAAATCAAAAATTTCAAGTGTGCATAATGAGGTGGAGCAACTATAAGTCTTTTACCTAACTGCTGAGAACACTTTGGAATATCGAACTTCTGACTTTTGACAATTTCTTAGTAGTTTAAATATGTACTTATCATGTAATTTCTTTCTTATTCATTTACCCAGAATAAATGAAAATTTACATTCACATAAAACCCTTGGTATATTAATATTAACTTTCTTCATAATTAACTTTACTTGAGGAGTGAAAAAACAAGTGAAGTAATACATTGGTATACTATTTTTCAATAAAAAGAAATAAACTATGAATATACACAACAACTTATATAAATCTCAAATGTATTATTCTACGTGAAGGAAGCTAGACTCAAAAAGGCACAAAAGGGTTTGATTTCTAGGATCTTCTAGAAGAAAAGAGCAACTCTAGAAATAAAAGAAATTGCAGTGGTTGTGAGAGGGTGGGGAAAGGTGGCAAGAATTGACTAAAACGGGCCAGCATCAGAGATTGTTAGGAGACTGATAAACATTTTGTCTCTGCATGGTGGAGAGTCAGTCACAGGTTTGGTGATCTTACCTAGCCTCACTACACTCTGACTACTTCCAAATCTGTATTTGCAGACTTGAGTTCTTTGCTGAACTCCGGTGTAAACTGTCCTCTTTAGATTTAGATTCCTATGTGGAGAGGGCCATTGAAGTTCATGAATATCTTCAAATCAGCAAGTCACAAGTGAACTTCAAAATTTCTCTTAATAAACTCGTCCTTACCAACCAATGCTAACTTCATCTTTCTAGTTGCTCAGGTCAACCTTTGCTTTATCTTTGACTACTCTGAGTATTTCATAATGCAGTTTCACTTACCAGTGTTTCCCTTTGACTTAGTATTCAATATGCACTGTACTCGGAAAACATAGGCTTCACAACAGTTTGACTTCTACATCATCGACTAAGACATTTCTTTCTCAATTATCACAAAACCCTCCTCATTTTGTTATGCTTCCATAATTCTCTGTTCTTTCCCTTGTAGTCTAACATAAGCAGTGATAGACTACCCAAGTGGCCAAATATTCTTTCCCACTTATCTAGATGTGCAGTTTATTCTTGTGCTACTTGAACTTGGATTAGCTGTGAACTTATTTTGGCCAATGGAACATAACCTGATACGGTACAGATGGAGGTGTGCAAAGGACAGGCACATTTGGATTTGCTTCATTTCTGCTCTCAGAAAGCTGTACAGTTCCAATCCCATGAAGAATTTCGGACTAGCCGGAAGGATGATAGGATACTTAGAAGCTAGTTGTTCCTGTCTTCCAGTCTAACAAACATGAAGATGTGGAATCATGGACTTGAACGGAAGGTGGTCATGGACAATGAATGAACCCAAAGAAACCAATAAAAGTATCAACTAGGCTTGATCATAGCGCTGATCTTCAGGATCCCAATCTAAGCAAATCTTTATTGTTACAGGACACTGAGTCTGAGGTGTTTTGATATATGTGGAATGCTACTTAAAGCGAAACAGACAGTGTCGCTCCTCTGCTTAGAACCCTGTAAACCCAGGATACCCATGATGGGTACGTTTGGGGTCTTCTCCCTTCTCTGATCACCTCTCCAGTCACTTCTTCCTCTTGCTTAAGTCTTCTAGCCACGGTGTGTCCTGCTGTTCCTCAAACTCTGTAGCTATATTCTGCATTCAGGTCTTTGCCTCACCTCATTTCTCTGCTGGGGGCATTTTATGGCATGTATGGCTAAACCCTACACCTCCATCAAACCCTTTTCACTTCTAGCCATTTCATTAAAAGTCACTTCTTCACGTAGAACTTTGAGATATTTAGCATAATTTCTATTTTTATTCAGGCAAGTGATCAGTATGTGCTTTTATTATTCATGATGTTTGTTATCTAATTCTTCCACACCAGTATGTCCAATATTCATGTCTAAAGATCTCTGCCTGTTATCCTTCCTGTTGAACTCACAACTCATACAATAATTCCTGGTGCAGATTAGGCCCCGAATAAATGTTTATTGGATGAATGAATTATGTAAAGCATGAGAAGTGAGACAACAAGGTGTTTTCTATCTTTTTGAGGAGCTTTAGTTTAAAGAAGAGAGAAAGTTTGCCGGTTTTTAGTTTAGATAATGAAAACTGTATTCTTTGCCAGCCAGTGTGTGTGTGTGTGTGTGTGTGTGTGTGTGTGAATGTTTTATTTTAACTTGCATAGTTATGGAATGAAGCCTGTCAGTATTGGGAGGAATAGGAAGTATTCTCTCATCTAGGTACTGGAAAGATTATATTGGAATTAAAAGAGAAGTATGGTGTACAAGAGTGCTCTTAAGCTGTGCAAAGCAAATGTGTTTCTAAAGGTCAGATTTCCTGATACTTTTTTAAATATTCTCTTTTTTCTAAAACATGCTATATTTACAATGCACTGTCCTTTGCATTGTGTGACCTCTGTGTTTATTAAAGACAGGCACAGAATCTTGTAATTCAAAGTTCCATACGTCAGAATGGAATGATCTTTATACAAAACGAATTTTGCAAGTCAAATTATGCTTTGTCACTGGTCTTAATTCTTAGTAAACACACATTTAATCTTTTTTGATACCACAAGTACATTACCTTTCATGGACTTTTCAAAGGTCAGAGAAGACAATTTCCTTTCTAAATAGATCCCTTGCGAACCTCTCATATTTGATTTGTTTGAAGATGAGCCTTTTAATGTTTTCCTCTCCTTTTCCTTTCATTGCTAATAAAATAGTGCGTTGTGTGTATCCTGTACTCTGACACTTGATGGGTTTCATTTTTTCATCATCATATTCACATTCTGAGTCACTCTGAAATGTGTACCCATACCAATTGGCCTTGATCTTGGAGTACAATGTCACATTACAAAAATTCTACACTGAGACTAAGCATAAAATTATGGACAGAATTTAAAAGAACAGTAAGATTTATGAGAGCTGTTTTTCCACACTTACCCGTCCACTCATCCAATTAGAAATTCTAGAATACCTGCTAACCAAGCTCCCTGCTAAGCAGGTGGACAGTAGAAATAAATGTCATACATAGGTCCTTTGCTTGAAAGGATGAATAGGAGCAGACCTTTAATCATGACACATGCTGTCAAAGAGTTCTGTGCAAGTGATCTGTACTTTCTAATATCAGCCCATTTAAGTAATATTCATTTTATTGTGCTTCAGTGTTATCTAGACAAATCTGAATATGTCTAACATCAGAGCCCAGAAACATTTTTACTCCTGCTTGACCTAAAAGTGTCATGGGATATTTTGAATTGAAAGGCGCAGGGGCATAAATCACCCATAGTTCAATTTTTGCTTTCTGTCTCTGTAGGAAGAAACAGCATGAGCTACACTGGGAAAAGAACTTGAGCCCAATGCTTGCATTTAGTCAAAACAAAAATTCATATACAAAAGCCCACCATGGAATTTTTTCCTTGTGTTTATAATAATTGAAACACTTGCCAGAGCGTCTGTGATTTGAGATCATTATGTTGTCCCAACTTGAAAAAAAAAGGCTTTGAAAAATCTTTTATTTAGTTCATTGGATTTTGCTTTAGATGTGATACTGTGGAGTTTTATTCAATATCTTAGCATCAAGTGTCATAGAGACAACATTGGAGACTACAGGTTTGATTTTCAGTTTCTTTAGGGCTGAAATCCAGCCGAGTATTGACCATTGATAATACAGGGCTCAGGTGGTACTATTGTCTGTCTTCCAAGTTGAACAGAAAGACCCCCCAAAGAGACAGATGCATACTAGAAATATATCTACAGCTACACATGAGTTATAGAAAAAAGTACACTGAATTACTTAAAGGTGGTATTTATCTTCATGGAAAGAAGCTTTGGAAAGCAGATAAAATCTTTGCAATATATAAAGAAGAGTATGTTAACAAGCATAATGGAAACTTCATGAGAAAAAGCTTTCAATTATGTTCATCTTGTATAAACACTTAAATGTATGTATGTTTGTAAGAAGATTGAATTACAGATTTTATAACCATCACCTTGTTATAACAAAATACAGATTTTATGAAATTTTGAAAATGTAAACATAAGAAGTGTACTGTTAAGATTTGCAAAAAAGCAAAACAATGTAACAGGGCATAATTATATGTAAATATAAGATGTAAATATGTAAATTATATGTATATATCAATTATATGTACAAATAAAATATATAGGGAAGTACAAAAGTTTTAGTTTTAAAGGATCATTTGAGTAGGATAATGACATAGTCCTCATGATAGCTCACAGAAAATGTGGAAGTGTTCTTATAATTTAAAAAAAGAAAGATTTACACATACATGTATGAATTCATAAGTTACATATACAGGGATAAAATATCTGAAAAATTTGGTGATATTAGTATGACAAAAGCATTCAAATATGAAATAAATATGCTAATAGGATCCTTAATCCAGAAAGAGAAAGTAGGTATCACATCATGAATAGTTTATTAAAAGTTGTGGCATTACTATCTGACTGCAGAGGAAGTATTAATTTCCTGATATGTGTTAGACAGTGATAAAATATTGGAATGTGTTTCAAAGAGCAGAGCATAGAAGAATTCAGTAGACTGTTTTGGCCACAAGACAGCAATATTTCTTCACCTTTGGTTCTTGATCCTTTCTGTTTGTCCTCATGTGACTCATATCAATGGATCTTGAGGTGCTGGGAAATCTTACGCTCTGGAATAAGTGAAACTTTATAAGAGAAACTTGATTCCCCTGGAAGGTGGGTTTTCTCACCAGACTCTCAGTTGAATGAAAATATGCATCCCGTGGGTTATCTGATGGACATTGGCAATAATTAATATTGCTATATCATTTTGTGTTTTACAAAGCATTTTTCACATTTATATATCTCATCCCTTTAAGTTTATTTGGAGAGGTGATAGTTTACAATGTTTAAATGGTTGTTCTATTGGAAAAAATATTGGCTTAGTGACTATATACACATTTGTTCCCGAGTTTTCTTTATAATTATCTTTTCTTAGGAGCTGTTATCTTCCATATCATTTTATAATTAAATGGAGTATTTTTAAGAAAAACATGTTTTGATCAAGATAATTTATTTGCAAGTAAGAGAAACTCAAATCAAATTGGCCTAAACAAAACAAAAACAAATGAAGAAAGAAATCCAAAAAGAATACTCCCCTAGAAGAACAAAGAAAAAAAAGACAGGTTTATTGTCTTGTGTGGCCCACAGCCAGGAAATCAAGGCATGGTTGATTGAGTGCCTCAGTCCAAAAGACATTAGCGTGGGCATTTTACTTTCTGTCTTCATATTTTCATTTTCACATTAACCCTCCTGTCTCCTGCTGTTAGGGAGACAATTGTGGAGAGCTTCAGGACTACACCTCATGATGTGCACAGTAAGAGATGAGGCTCCCATGTCTTTGAGGCTCGTTGAATGAAGCAGCAGTTCTTGGTCCTGCTCGTGCTATGCTCTCACGTCCTGAGCCCGTTACTTCCTGTGCACAGGGACCTACAAATGCCACGACTGGCAGGATTCGGCTCTGCCAAGTCATCCTGTGGTTCTAGTAAGATCATGACATAGGGTGCCGATCCGTGCTGACTGCACAAATTCCTGGAGAGATCTAAAAGTAAAGGGTTTGCTAGTTAGAAATAAATTTCCATTGCCTAAGCTCAATGTAGGAAGTGAATTGCCAAGTAAAGCACATTTTAGAAAGGGAACTTCATCATGATTAGAATCATGCTTAGTTTTTTCTCCACTTAAATTATTCTGTGACCTCGTGAACTCATAAAAGAAAGAATAAATCACACGCATTAGATGAAATGTACCGATGACATTAGATAAAGGAAAAATATATGTGTCCAAAAATAGAAGCATTTAGAACGCATGCTAGCTGCTTCTTGTGCTCACCTTGGTCAAAGCGGTGTAGATAACCAATCCGGTAGTGGAGCCCGTGTTACTTTGTCTTACATAACTCCAGGCACCAGAGCATGAAGGGAGACTGCAGGAGTCTTCTGCAGGTAAAGGTGGACGCTCAGTCCCCCGCCCCCCATGACCCGTGGTCATTAGCTCTCGTTCGGGGCTATACGGAAGGACTATCTTTGAATTTTTTTCCATACTCCACGTAAAACCAGTTCACATGTAGCTCATGATGTCAGGTTCTCTGCCTCTTTTGTGCCTGTGGGAACACGCACACGTTCTTATGCCCATCCTTCCTCCACAGGAACTAACAAGCCTAATCTGACCTGGGAGATCCAAGCGTCAAGCGAGTGAGATGACCCTGAGTAAGGGATGCCAGGGGCTTGCTTCTCAGAACCCTGCTCTTCTTCCTCTGTCGTGACTATGACAGCTTTGCTCCCAGTGCCAGGTGATGGTCTTCCTGAACCTTGATGCTCTTCAGTAGTTTTTAGTCATTGTGCTCAGCCGTTTTTCCTTGGCCTACACGGCGGACATTTCCTCAAGGGATCTTGCATCCTTTCTTTGAAGGATGACAATAGTAGTCAAGATCTGACTGTGGAAGGTAAGCACAGTGAGTGATGTGCCATTTCGTTTAGGACGTCTTACCTGACGGAACAAAAAGATACAGGCTTACATTAATTTGTGTGGATATATGTTTATATATGAAAACATGTATGAGTTCATATTGGTTTACCCAACTGTAACTCATTCTCACATTACCACTCTTGATTCTTCCTATTTATTATAAAGTTCAACAGTGAGAATCTGGACATTTATTTAATTTTTTTTATTTCCTTGGTGAGATATATATATATATATATTAACACATTCTATGAGAGAAACTTTATCTACTAGTGTCCACTCATTTATTAAAAGATATTTGGGTCTTCTCTTTTTATCACAACCCTCTCCAAAAAAATTGTTTCATAAATTTATAATACACTTAGCTTCTTTTGGCATGGACTCTATTCCTTACTGGAATAGCCCAATCTTTTAAACTATTAATTTTTTAAAAATTTAAATCTTTGTGCTTTGCAGTTTTATGCTTTCTTCTCAATGTGTAATGCCTTACATCCACAGTTATAGGATGGTAAGAGTCAT
This sequence comes from Dolichotis patagonum, assembly GCA_004027295.1. Taxonomy (NCBI): domain Eukaryota; kingdom Metazoa; phylum Chordata; class Mammalia; order Rodentia; family Caviidae; genus Dolichotis; species Dolichotis patagonum. The sequence goes on along the minus strand of PVJX010027549.1, from coordinate 11,141 downwards.
TTTGCAATCCTAACCATCCTGTACTTTACTGTCTGATCCTACTACCTGTATCCTGTACCCCTAGCAAGACCCAAATATCTTACCATCTCTAGTTTTGTATTTTTCAGAATGTCTTATCATGGGAATGGTATAGTATGTATACGGTTCATGCTGGCTTCTTTTACACGGGAATATGAGAAATTTCAGCCATGTCTTTTCCTGGCTTCATACTTCTTTATTGGTCAGTGGATAATATTCCGTGTGACACATATACTACAGTTTGTTTATCCATTTAGCTGATGAAGGACATCTTGGTTGTTCCCAGTTTTTGGTGAGGTGTTAAATCTTAGGTACAGTTTTCTGTGTGAGCTTTAGGAGGTAGGTGGGGACACAGTTACTACAGTCATGACATAACTATGTTTATTTTCAGACTCAAGCTGTCATTAAAGCAGCTGTACCATTATTTCAGTCCTCCCCAGCAACCCTAAGAGACCTTGGTGGCCCACAACCTTGCCAGCATTTCCTATTACTCTTTCCTTTCTTCCTTCCTCCCTTTCCTCCTTTTCTTCCTTTACCATCCTACTAGGTTGTTGCTTGACATTGAACATTTTTAAATATTGTTATTTTTCTTCTGTATATTTCATCAGTTTTCTAATTGAATTGCTTTTCAATATGACGATTTTAGATTTTTTTGGGTATATTTTTTGATACAAGTTATTAATCATGTACGAATTTAAAAATATCTTCCCAGTCTGTTGCTAGTGTCTTTACTTTATTACCAGTGTCTTTACACAAATCAGAAATGTTAAGTTTTGATAAAGCATAATTTATCAATCCTTATTGAATTATATTTTTGATTTTATATGAAACACTCATGAAGCCTAAATTAGGAGCCTTTGGTTTTTATTCTCCTTTTTAGCAATTTTGGAGTATTGCATTTTATATTTAGACCAATGGTGCCTTTTGTGTTATCATTAGTGACAGATAGATATTGAATTTTTCCAACGCAACTTTCTGAAAATATTATCATTCTCTATTGAATTACTTTGCTTCTTTATAAGCGTGAAGTCTACTATATTTGTGTGGGGCTATTTTGGTGCTTTATATTCTATTCATCAGTTTCTCTATTCTTTAACATGCCTTGTTGTCATAATTTTTGTAACTTTATAGTAAGTTCTGAAGTCCATTACTGTCAGCAGACATCCAACTAACTATCCTATTTTTTTTTTTTTTGGTACCGGGGATCGAACTCATGACCTTGCACTTGCCAGGCAGGCGCTTATGCCACTGAGTTAAATCCTCAGCTCTATCCAATTACTTATTATAATTGTTCTGGCTATTCTACTCCTTTCTTTCTGCATAACAATTTGAGAATCATTTTATCTGCACACACAAATTAACTTGTTTGAGTTTTCAAATCTCATTTCATTTCCCCCTCACAATTTCTAGACATTTTTATTTCAGATCTTTTTTCATTAGGGTTTTGTTGACATTGCTTTAAGTTTATAGATTAGTTGTAGAAGATTTCACATCATACAGATATTGAGTGATTTAATCCATGAAAACAGATCTTATTCATTTAGGTCTTTCATTTCTTTAGTATTATACTTTTATACAAATAAATCATGTAGTTTTAGATTTCCCTGCTAGTATTTCTCTTTTTTAGTGTTATTGTGAATATTGTTACATTTTAAGCTTCAATTTCCAGTTGTTTATTTTTTACATATAGGAGAACAATTGACTACACATTGCTACAATCATCCCATATTTAAGATTTTAAATGAATGGAAACTATTTATCAGAAGGCTTTCAAGTATATCCTTCCTATCATTGTAAATTAATTAAACATAAGTGCTATGGATTGTACCTGCACCCTACATCCATTATTAACATCAAAAACTACTATTAAATAATCACAAAAGAACAGCTTTATAAAATTCAATTTGAATTATTTGAATTTTTACTCTAGGAATAATTCACTAAATTTCAATACACTTCTATGTAAAGCAGAGTTAAAAATAAATCTTCAGTACTGCTTTCAGGCTCAAGTGATAAATGATTGTCATGATTAAGTTTATGTCTCAAGTTGACTCAGCTAAGGAAAGCCCAAATAGCTGACAAAATATTTCTGAGTGCATGCGTTCTGAGATTAGTGCTTGAATCGATAGAGTAAATAATGCATATAGGTTGCTTCACCAATGTAGGTTACTATTATATAATCCAATGAGAGTCAGGATAGAACAAAAGGGCAGAGCAAGGGCAAATTTTCTGTTTTGATTGGAGCTGGGAAATTAATCTTCTCTTGCCTTTGGACATTGAGATCCCAATGAGATCTCTGGATTTGGACCAGGTATTATCCAGTATGTTTCCCTGCTTCTCAGAGCTTCATAGACTGCCTTATACCATTAAGTCTTCTGGTTCTCCAGCTTTCACACAGTGTATTATGGAACATTCTGACCTCCACATGTCTGAGCCAATAACTATAATAAATCTCTATATATCCTACTGCTACTGCTTCTCTGGAAACCTTTACTTTTGATTACTGTAATATATAAAAATGCTTTGAATCTTATAAAGGGTCATATAAAATTACTTAATATAGTACTAGTAGTGTAATCATAGTGGTAACACTCATATAAATTAAATATAATTATGAGACCACAAAATTAACATTAATATCTTGAAGATACAGAACATACTGTGTTCTTCTTTGTCATTACCTTTGTAAGTAATTTCATTTCTCTCATAGGTAGCATGCATTAAAATAATAAAAGATTTCTGATTTGAACTTTAATGAATATTTATGCCAGGTAATGATAGTTATGCTAACTGACGCTTACTGGAAAATCTAGAACACGTTATCTTTGAAAAAATGGTCTGTAGTTGAGTAAACCATCAATTTGCACATAATAGATTTCCTTAGTAGCATTACAAAAATGCTGAAGATTTTGTAAAGATTTCTGGTTTCTTTTTTCATAATTAACAATGAAAATAGGTTAACAGAAAAAGTAAACTCCATGCATCATTATGAGCTTTTATGGTTTGTGACTGACTCATGGTCCAGTGCTGGGATTATGGGTGTGAGTGCTGAACCCAAGTGGGTATGGTCTACATACAATATAAAGAACAGAAAGAATCTTCTCTGAACGTTTCTCCCTCTGCTCTTATTGCTTTTGCTGTCTTCTGCTGCCATGAACTGTTGCTCCTCTTCCATACCACCTTGCCTTGGAGCTAGCCGAGTAGGCCCTGAAAACTCCACAAACTGTGAACTAAATAAACCTTTCTTGGGTGTCAGGTATTTCATTTCAGCAGTGAGAGGAAATTAACCAACACAGAAATTGGTACCGGGAGAGTGATGCTGCATGGCCACGTGGCTTATGAACCTTGGATATTAATTTAGAAAGATTTTGAGAGACTGGCTAAAGAGGCAGCCCCTGTGTGCTGCAAAGTATATTGGAGATTCTGGTTAGAGCCTGGAAAAAGAGTACTGATGGAAATGCTGCCAGTTAAGATGAAGCCCAGGAGGCTTCTATTGAGAAGGATTGTATCAGCTGCTGGATCCCAAGTAGTATACTGTGTTTTGGTTGAAAGTTGGTCTACACTTTGCTTGTGTTTAGAGATATTACCGGGGTAGCAGAAAAATGTCAGTGCAGTCTATTGTTGGGATGGCGGCATAGTTATTGTTGAGAGTTTTTGGCCAGAACTATGTTGAAAATTAAGAGCAAAGAGCCAGGCGAGTGATTTAAAACATCTGGCCAGATGGAAGGCTCCAGTGGAACTGTGGGTTGCAAAGATGAAGCAGAGGGAATGTGGTTGTTGAGAAGAACAAGACAATGGAAAAATGAACTGAAGTCCTTCTCCTGAAGGGAAAAGATTTGAATTGCAGGAGATGCTATTTATTTATTCACTTATTTATTTATTTATTTATTTATTTATTTTGTCTTGCCTTTCCCCGTTAAAATTTAATGGGAAGCAAGGACTGTGATTGTAATAGCCCTTTTAATTATTTTAACATTTTTAGATACATGTTTATAATCAGGTTAATTAGTCAAAGCATTGTTTCTAACCTTACCTTTTGGTCATCCTGTGACTATTTTGCTTGTGGCGCAGGAATGAATGCCATAGGAACTGTATATGTGATTGTTGTACTAATGTAAATCTGACTAGCCCAAGATATGTTAACTTTTCATAAATCTGTCCCTATAGACTATGGTTTAAGGAAATTTGTATGGTTATCAAGTTGAACGGGGTGGATTGCGGTGGATTAGAAACGGGAGGTAAACGTGTAACACCAGCTGAACTGTGAGCACTCTTCACCTGAGGAGTGTATGCAGCATGGAAAGGAGACCTGGAGAGGAGGAGTGTTTTTATTTGGTGCTGTTGGTTCTCCTGCTGCCATGGGTTCTCCTGGAGGGACTTGTCAAGTTTCCTTCTGAATATGGCTGTTCTCATGTCAGAGGAGCTCGGGACCTTGTTGTTGCTGAGAGGGACTGTGTTACACACACGAAGCGTCGAAATCCTTAAAGTGGTCTGCGTTTGGCTGATGATTAAGGTCTAGGGTGCCAATTTTTCAAAACAATGATTCACTCAGAACCTTCACAGGTGAGTAATTTGTGACATGTGTTACTATTTTATATTTCATATCTATTTCAATAAAATAATTATTTAATTGGTATTTTTCCATAATCCATTTCATAAGTGTGTTTAGGATGCACTTAGATTAGTCATTTTTAAAGTTCCTTTGAAAATATAAATCAGGTTAGGTGTTTCCTCTGTTCAAAACTCTGTTTTCCTTCTCCAGAAAAGAGAAACCCTTCCACTGGCCTGGAACGTGCTCTCCATCTGACCCTCAGTGATCTGTGCTGCCGTATCCAAGTCACCACTTACCTGTTTACTGTGCTGTAAGCTCCTCCTCCTCCTTCTTTCCTTCTTTCTTCTTTTTCTGTGTCATGATCCTCTATTGTGGTGCTTTGCTATTATGTTTTTTATGTTTAAAGAAGGTCACATATTTGTTTAAAATGAAATCTCACAAAATTGGATTCTTTCCCATTTACTTTCTAGTTAGTCTGTATTTTCCTTCAAGCTCCCTTTTCATTATTTGTAAAACTGTCAAAACAATGATGAAGTCACCTCGGAACAATCCCTGTTTACTCTGAGCCTTTATCCCCTGATTTTCATCCTCATTAAATGAGTTAAACTCCATTAAATCAAAAGTTGATTGCAAATTTTCAGAGAAGGAAAAATTAGAATGTGAAATGTAAAATGTAAAGCTGTATGGAAACTATGCCTTAAGTGATTCTGAAATTACCTCAGTATATAAGTTCCTGTATTTGATATTTTAATCATACATTGTATACAAGGTAATCAAACGTTCAACCCTGCAGGTAAGTAGGGCAGATGGCTTTGCATGCACTAGCATCAGAGGACTGCAGACCTCTCTATTCCCTTGTCTAGGGTTTTTTTTTT
>PVJX010027548.1:0-24748 GCA_004027295.1 Dolichotis patagonum | reverse complement strand
AGCCTGTGTTCAATTTTTGATAGTCTATCTTTGGTTTCCTTCAAGCAATTTTGCCAGCTTTCTATGGAGTCTTTAGTTTCCTGATAATCTCTTTGAATTTGCTTCATGAATTCTAGGTTTTTCCTGAATTCTTCATTAAATTTTTCTCTCCATTTTTGTTCCTCCATTCTTCTGTCTGTGCCTTCTTGAGAGGTGCCCACTCTTTCTTTTATTAACCTACTTATCTCTTGTTTAATTTGAATTAATATTTCAGTTTTGGTCCCGCTTACAAGGTCCTGAAGATATCTCTTTATGTCCACTAAGGCTGTGTTTGATGTTGCATTATTGCTGCCCTCAACCTCTTTTGTATTTACCTCTCCTGGATCAATGTTTTCAGGGTTGGGGGCTGGGAGTATTTTCTTATTTCTCCCTTTTGTCATGTTTTTGGTTCCTTTGATACAAGTGTACAGTGTAATGCCCAGACCCTTTTCTAGTTGGTTAAGGCTCCTCTAGAGGGCATAGGCTAGGAGCTTTAGCCCTCTTCAATAGGTTATCAGAGATTAGAGTTTGCTCTAGGGCAGTGTGCGCTAGCTCCTCCCTTCTGGGCCAGTCAACCTTTGCAGGCCTTCACTGTGTCAGTGTGCACTGATCTCAGGGAAGTATTATTGTAGCGACTCACTGGCTCCCCACCAGGGGCGCGGCCTAATCCAAGCAGATTCCACCAATCCACTCAGAGAGGGGAGCAACCAGCTGAAGCCACTTCCTTATGGAGTTTGGACTGTCCTGCCCAAATCCAACATGTCTTCCAGTCGGTTTCCCCTTTCCCATGGGAGGGTCTTATTCCCGTCACTCACTGCGTGTTGATGCCCGTTCCGAGAACTGTAGGACTTCCCGACCTCTGACTTCAGCGCGGCTGCGGTGGGAATTCACCATGCCTCTGGGTGGGTCGAGTGCAGGGCCGGTCCCGGTGAGCTGCATGCAGGGCTGTGCAGCTCTGCTCCGGTGGCTCAAGCCAGTCACTACGGTGCGGATCACTTGTTCAGGTCGGGCAGGAATTCAGGCGGCTAGAGGAGGGCGCCGTGCTCTCTGATCTTAGCTTCTCTGGTGGTAGTCCTAGGACCTCATATTCGAGTGGTTTTTTGCACTTTAGTTTTTTCCTGGGTTGTGAGAGTCCATCTCTATCTGTTTGGGTCTCTCCAGGGTGTTTTATTCTGGCATTTGAGCTGTCTCTCTCAGAGAGGGTCTCTCTCCTGCTACCTACCAGTCTGCCATCTTGTTGGAGCTCTAATTTGTTATTTTTAAATTATATTTCTTTGGTTGTCTTGCAGCCATTGAACTGTTATTTCCTGGTTCTTTGTTATTCTTAAGAGATCTTTCCTTTTGGGATCGCAAGCTGCAAACCTGTCTTCAATGTCTGAAAGTCTATCTTCAGTTCCTTTTAAGTGGTTTTGCCAGCTTTTAATGGAGTTTTTAATTTCTTGGATATCTCTTTGAATCTGTTTCATGTATTCTAAGTCTTTTTTATATTGTTAATTCAGTTTCCCTCATTTTCCTATGCTCCTTTTTTTTAATCTATGTGTTCTTTAGAGGTGCTTAGCAACTCTTTTATTGTGTTTTTTTTATTTTTTCTTTTACCTGAGATACTATTTCTTTTCTAATTTCTTTTATAGCCTCATGAAGTTGTCTCTTTACTTCAGTTACCATCGCTTCAGAAAGTTCAGGTATATGATGCCTGATCTCTCCTGTGTTTACACCTCCTGGACTTGCGCTGCTTGGGCTGGAGGCCAGAGTCTGCCTTTTGCTTCTTTGTCTTGACATCTTCCTGTGTTCTTCCAGACAAGTGGATAATGGGGTCCCAGGCACTTCCCATATTGGCTACAATTTCTCTGAAGTGAGACTGTTTGTTTGTTCTAACCAGTGCTGGCTACAGGTATCTGATGGTGACCATTGGATGCACTGGTACAAGGCTCACTGTTGGTTTTCCCAGCCTGCTTTGGCTCACCAGTGGCTGCTGGAGTGTGCACAGGGACAGAGCTGGCCACTGCCTCCTACCTGGTTACCTGCGGGGGATCTATGGGGCAGGAGGCAGCGGGCAGGGCTGGCTGCTGCCTCCCTACCCAGCTGGTTAATGGCAGGGAGCACCCACCACGGTTGTTGGAGTATGTGCTTGGGCAGGGCTGGCTGTATCTTTCAGGCCAAGCTGGTTAGGGATAAGTTTAGGGAACCTAGGCATGGTTGTTGGAATGCACATAGGGTCAGGGCTCAGTCCAAGCAGTTTCCACCGGTCTGCTCCCAGCTAGGAGCTACTGGAGGCAGCCGGCTGCAGTTGTGTTTCTGGGCTTATCCTGCCCAACTCCAAAATGGCCAGTCACTGTCTCCAGTGGGAGAACTGAGCCCCCTGCACTCACCACCAGCCAGTGCAGTCCTCTGAGTCTGCCACCCCCCTTTACTGCTACGACTCTTTGCAGGGTCTTGTGCACTTTCAAGCTACCACCATCCCCATGACCGTGTGTCCCTAGGTTCTAACAGCTCCTCTCACACAGCAGGTCCGGCTCCAGGTGAAGGTGCCACCAGCTACTGCCTTCTTCTTCATTTAAGTTTTTCCTTTTTACTCTCTCTGTGGGCTACAATTCTCACTTTAGGTTCTTCCTGGGTCCAGGAGACCCACTTCCTTCCTCCTTGTCTTCCCCACAATGCTATATTTCAGCATCTGGACCGTTTTCTCTGCTGCTTACTGTTGCACCATCTTCTCAGAAGTCCAGAACATGGACTTTAAATGCTGATTTCTTTCATTGTTTCCTACTAGAAGTAGGTAGGAAATGGGTGGGCTAAGAAAGGTACAAGGAAATCTATGACATAGTTTGATATCAATAACAAATATATACATATTGCAAGAACTAGAGCCAGCTTAAAAGAACACCTATGTATCAAGTCTGAGACAAGTGGAGCACCAGTTGGAAGAAAATCACTAGGGGGAAAAAAGGATTTCCTAAGTCCATTCTGATAATATGTACATAAATACGTAAAGAAGATCTCTTGCTTTCAGAAGAATTCTGGGTGCTGACTTGAAAATGTGAAAAGTGTTTGAGTTGAAAATATTCCATGTGCCAACTAATACAACAAGGATTGACTGGTTTGGATCAAAATCACCAATAGCTGTTAAATCTAGAGAAAATTTTTTGGTAAGGAGTAAGATATTTATATGGTCTTACATTGTCTTCCCATAGATCACTTATTAGTAACAGGATTAAAAGAAAAGCTACTAACTACATTGTGAACAATGCAGATAAGACCTTTCCCAGAAAATCAAAATTCATGTAACAACTGAGGTACACAGACTGTATACTCATGGGCATGATCCTGTGAGAATACAGTACCACTTATGCTCTGTTCTGGCCAGGACACATAATCCTAAACTAATCACTGGGGATTATTAGACAAACTCAAAATAAGAAATAGTCTAGTAGGTTTTTTTTTCCCCCAAAGGGACTACTTTTTCAAAAATAATGTTAATGTTGTAAGAGACAATGAAAAGCCAAAGAAATGCTCCATGGTACAGGAGACAAAAAGTCAGGATAACTAAATACACTACAATACCTGTTCTGTGGTACCCCAAAAATGAGACAACGTCCAAAAAGGTGGGGGGGAGGAATATAGCACTTTATTTTAGCTGGCACCAGCGGTACAGACACAGTGGAATCTGCAGAACTGTGCAACCAGGTTACATTTCCAAGGGTTTATAAAGGAAAAAACCACAAAGCAAAAGTGGGGAGGGGCAAGGGTGAAGGGGTTTTGTTGCAGCTAATGGTCATTTACTGGAATTTTACAGAGTTTAAAGGTTACCACTGCACAGGAGAAGGGGTTTAGCTTTGTGGTTTAGTGGTCGTCCAGTTCCTGGAAATTTACAGAGAACAAAGGTAAGAGCTTTGCAGGGGAGTTGCCAAATTCCTGGAATTTTACAGAGAACAAAAGTTGAAATCTAGGACAATGGAAATGGCACATACAGAACAGGATGGCGGTGCTTAGGTTAGAGTACAACATTCCCCACTGATTTTTCATGGGTGAGACAAATCATTGGCTCACAGTGGGGCTTTTAGACAGTGGTATCTGCTCATAGCCTTGTGTCTTTAAAATTATTAATTTAACAGTTTGAACTCGTTCTTTGACATAGTTTACCAATTTGTTCACAAGGTCCAATAGTTTCACAGTTACATAGGCCAGGAGGATTAACAAAGGTCCTGCGACTGCTGGCAACCAGTTGGCAACCAGGGGGAGAAAGAACCAATGTTCAAACCAGTTTTGTTCGTCTGCCTAGCTTGTTCTCGTTCTTGCAATTGCTTTTTGAGGCTAGCCATATTTTGCCTAATGACCCCCAATGGTTGGCATATAAACAACAGTTTTCTCTTAAAGCCAAGCAGAGACCTCTCTCTTTTAGGAATAGGAGATATAGTCTCTGTTGGTTTTGTAAAACCATCTCAGCCAGGGAACTTAAGGAATCTTTTAACTTAGAGACAGAGTCACTGAGGGCACCTAAATCTTGATAGATGAGTGCATTCAGGTGCCTATAATTTTGGTCCCCAATTATTAAGCTAGACACCCCAGACCTATTGACCCTGCCACTCCCATGCCCAGCAGTACAGGTATAGGTACAGGGTTCTCTTATATCGGACAGAGTTCACAAAAGTAGAGCTAGGGAAAATGTGGCTTTTTTTTTTCATTTTATACCTTTCCTGTACCATCACATTTTGATGAGAAAACAGTATTACAGCAAAGCTTAGTTTTAACTTAACACAAGGATTTATATAATGAGTTTAAAATAAAAAATACTTTTTGCCTTAGAGGCCTTTTCCCTCCTTTTACACAATAAAAATACTGCTGCAGTAACCAGAGTTTGGGAAAGAACATCAGTCTTTAAGAACTGTGAACTGACAGGATTTCAATACAGTAAGTTTTCCAAATTACAACATGTAGTGCACATGACAGAGGGCGAGGTTCCAGACAAATACAGAGGGTGCCTATTTTAGACAATCTACAAGTAAAAAATTCACAGATACCCATCAGCTACTACTTAAGGTTTTAACAGTGTCTTAATCTGAGAAACAAATACTTTACAATTTTTAAGTTTACTGGGATGAGCAATTAAAAAACCAGGTGGCTGATAACACTATATTTAAAACTTACTTTTAACTCAGAAAACAATCTCTGCAGGGAAATCCATGCAATTTACCAAGGATCAGGCCCCACCTATCCAGAGCTGCTGCAGCAGTGAGACCTTTTAACCCAAGAAGGCAGAATCGGGGTCTGATGTGCAGGGGGCCAGATCCAACGGGATGAAGTCCACCTCCACCAGAAATAGCTTTTTGTGGACTCAGTGTTAGAAGACTAATCCTCTAGGTTTTAATATAATATTTTATTAAAATGTGCCTCTTTTTTTAAAAATAATGAAGTACGTGCTCACGGGTAACTATCATTGTTGGTAGAATATATTTAGAAGATAGAATAACAAAATCCTCTGACACAGATATATCCTGTCAACTCATCAAAGTAACAATAACCTTAAGTCTATGTTTTTCTCAAAGTGATTTTCATACAATGAAAACATTAGGTATTTGTCCATGGACCAGCATTTTCTGCCAAATGAGTCTCTCCAATTTGGAGTGAACATCACTCTTAGATGTGCTAATGAATTACTGTCTTTATAAAGCTCTGCATCAGTGCTCTCACTGCTATGTGTAGTTACAGAGAGTCATGCTATTTGCCGCCTATGGTTTGGTCTGTATCACGGAGGAAGAGGCAACTGCTTTTCCCTTGCAGAAAGGGCCTTGCCTTTGGTCTTATATGCCTCATCTCTGGAGTTCAGATTTCAAAAATATTTCTCCTGGGCAAGTAGGGGAGTGTTTTGGTCACTATCATCAACACCTCTATTTTTTCTCCTTCCATAGGGAGGCACTGGCTCTAGGCCCTATGTCCCAGCCTGGGCAGGAGCCTGTGCCCCTGCAGACTCGGGACCCAGGCTGCCCACATCCTCCACCAGCCTGAGTCTCCAGTTAAGTGCAGTTCACAGGTCCCTCTCTTGGGTCCTGGCTCCTACCTCCTTGGCTCCATCTCCCCAGTATAACACAAAACAGGAGATCAAGCAATCCTAGAATGGGCTTAACATCTCAACACCAAATGCTTTCATTTCATTTTTAAGTAATACACTTTGCTCGCTACCACCATTGCACCAGCCTTACCACCTTTATTGGTGGCCCTCAGAGCTTTCACTTCCACATAACCTTTTTTAAAACTTGCTTATTATTTTCTTAATCAAACTCTTTCAACATCCTTTCTAAATTTCCCATAGTTCCTACAATCCTCTGCCCTTTGGTTCACATGGATGGTTCCCTCTGGCAGAAAAAAAAAAAAAAAAACAGGTAGTTTCAACATAGTGACAAGTATTCAGCATGATTCCTTGTTAAATTTTAAAAACTTGTTCGCACATCCTTTAACTTAACATCATCATCACATAATTAAAATAACTAGAAGAAAATAAAATCAACCCTGAGTTCATGCTTCCGAGCACTCTAGGATGCTCCTGATGAGGACTTGCCTTCCAGGTCCTGCTGCCGGGTGGTCGTCCTCAGGAGAAACTGCAAGTGCGGGATGCTGTTGCTTGAATAACCAGTGAACCGAGGTTAGGACAGGTTGGAGAGTTCTGAAGAGACTTAAAAAAGTCTTGGTTAGCTAAATCTGCTAGTTTTTCCTCAAAAATCTCAGGAATAAGGGGTAGGGAGTCTCTCATATGGGGCTTCAAATGGTGAAATACCAGCTACATAGGGAGTGCAACGCACGCGCAAGAGGGCAAAAGGAAGGAGACTCACCCCGTTTTCACCAGCTTTTGAGGCCATCTTAGTTATTACCATTTCTAAAGTCTGATTTATCCTTTCTACTTGTCCTGAACTTTGAAGCCGGTAAGCACAGTGAAGTTTCCAATCAATCTGTAAAACTTGGGTTAGTTTTTGAGTTATCTGAGCTATAAAAGCTGGGCCATTGTCAGACCCCATGGATAAAGAGAGGCCAAATCTGGGAATAATCTCATATGGAAGCTTTTTAACTACTATTAGGGATAACTGATTTTGTAGGAAAAGCTTCAACCCATTCAGTGAAGGTGTCAACCATTATTAGGAGACACTTATATCCCTGAAGTCCAGATTTTCCCATCTCAGTAAAATCAATCTACCAAGGTTCTCCAGGCATGGTTCCATGGTACTGAGCAGTCTCTGATGGCTTACGTCACTTTGGGTTCACCAATTGAAATTGGGGACACCTGAGGCTCTCAGACTGTGCAAGCTTGGTCTGGTGGGGAATGAAGAAATGATCCCAGAAAAGTTCGGCCAATTTTGTTCCTCCCAAATGGGTAAATCGATGGGCCTGATAAACGAACTCATGTCCCAAGGCCTCAGGGAGTAGGACCTGTTTGTCAGGCAGCTGACACCAGCCTCCAGGAATAACAGGCTTTGCCTGGAGCTAAGCAGCCAAGTGCAAGTCCTTTAGAGTGCAAACAGGTTCTGACAAAGTGGGAAGAACTAACAGTAGCTTTGAGGTCGGCTCTGCCCCCACTGATTTTAGGGCCACCTTCTGGGCTGTAGCATCAGCTAAGTTATTTCCCTGTATAACAGGATCATCTTCCACTTGATGGGCTTTACAATGGATGATGGCTACTTGATTTGGCATCCAGATAGCGGCCAGTAAATCCAAAACCTGGGGTGCATTTTTTGAACTTCTGACCCCCAGAGGTCAATAGGCCTCTCTCCTAGTAAATAGCCCCATGAACATAGTTGCAAAGGTATATCTACTGTCAGCTTTTCCCTCAGGCAACTTGAGGGCCTCAGTGAGCAATGAGCTCCGCCCTTTGGGCAGAGGTGCATGGCTCTAAGTTCTGTTCCCATAAGACTCGGGTTTCCGTGGTTACCGTCCCGCTGCCCACTTACCTTGATGGACGATGAACGAAGCTGCTCACATCAGAAAAGTATGATGGAACCCTGGCAGGGGCTGATCTGTCAGGTCAGGTCCGAGCCCCATGAGGTGGTCTATAACCTCAATGCAGTCGTGGAGGGGTGAAGACAGGTCATCATCAGGCAGCAGAGTAGTGGGGTTTAAAGCAGGGGTTTCTTTAAAACTGATAGTGGCTGGATCCAGGAGCAGAGCTTGGTAATGCGTTACTCAGGAGTTAGACAGCCATCAATCGGGTGGGGCTCTAATGAGGGTCTCCAAGGAGTGCGAGGAGACAATCAGGAGTTTTAGTCCAAAAGTCAGTTTTTGGGCCTCTTTTACCAAGAGGCCACTGAGACAATCACTCACAAACAAAGTGGCCATCCAGCTGCCACATTGTCTATAGTCTCTTGGAGAGATAGGCAATAGGCCTCTGCCATGGCCCCAAGCTCTGAGTCAAAACTCCCTTTGCTATTCCTCGCTTTTCATCCACATAGAAGGAAAAAGGCTTTTGGAGGTCAGGAAGAGCCAGGGCAGGAGCCTCAGTTAGGGCTAGTTTCAGTCACTTAAAGCTTGATCTTGAGAATCTGTCCATTCCAGAGGACCTTGGGTGGTCCCCCTCAGGGAGTCATAAAGAGGCTGAGCTATCTCCGCAAAGTTAATTATCCAAAGTCTATAATATCCCACAGCCCACAGAAATTCTTGTAGCCTGGGCTTGGAGAGCATAAGAGCCCTGACTTCCTCAATCAAGGGACAGCAGTCTTTGCATTTTTCTCTAATTTAGCCTTGAGCTTAGGACAATCCTTTCACCAATGTCCCATTTATCTAGAGGTGGGTGAGGTGGCTTTTTGTCAAGACTTAGTGACTTTATCACCCAAGACTTCTAGGACGTTAGTCAATTTTTGGTCTTTTGGGACCTCTCAGTTATCAAACACCTTTTGAGCAATTTCTAACTAAGGGGAATTCCCTCAAATCCTTCAAGTTTCTGCAGTTTTCATTTAATATCTGGGGCCGACTGGGTCACAAAGGCAATGTTAATTGCCCTTGCATTTTTAGGTGCTACCAGGTCTGTGGGTGTATAAACGCCATAAGCCTCTTGTAATCTCTCCAGGAAACCCCAGGGGGGATTCATTAGCCAATTGCCTTACCTCTGAGACCTTGGACAAATTGGTGGGTTTCCTGTCAGTGCCCTTAAGGGCTTTTAAAAACAGCTGGCAATACCGATTGAGAACCTCCTTACCTCCAGCCTTTTTGGGGTTCCAGTCAGGATGGGACAAGGGGAAATGTGGTTCTGGCATTCAGGATCAGGAGACGGATTTCCACCAGGATCGAACACTGCTTTTCGGCCCAAGGTGTTGAATGCATTCTCTTTCCTCTGCTGTAAACAAAAACCTGCAAAATCTGCTGGCAGTCATTGGGGCAGAGGGATCTCACACAAAGGGAGGAGGGCTGGGGGTTGTGGAAGAGGAGTCAAGCGATTTCAAACGCTAATAGCTCCTGATCCGGATGGGGCTGGGCGGGCGAAAGGGTGGCTCCAGCTCTGGGGTCGGATGTCTGGGCCGAGGGCCTGCAGGGTGACAGCAGGGATTTTTCCTCGGTGGGAAGAATCAGGCACGGCTCCTTGGAGGGAAGAATCAGGTGCTTCGCAGGCATCGGTTTCGCTTTTGCTTTGAGAGCCGCCAAGAGGCGAGGAATTCCCAGTTGGTGATCTAAGCTCAATCTAAAAAAATCTTTAAAGTTGTTAAGGACCAAGAGTAGAGCTGACAAAAATCACAAGTGATAGTTCCTGGTCCAAGTTTTAGAAGTGATCACTTAAGAACAAAAACAAAAAAACAGGTGCCACAAAGGACAGGACAAACACTGAACACACACACACACACTCGGAGGTTTTTCTGTCCATGGTCGAGCAACCTAAAGGGGAACAATTTTCATTACAACCCTTAAATCCAAAAGGCAGCATAAGACCTGAAACAGAAACCAAAATGTAACAAAACCTTGAAACCAAAATGGAAACTGGCAGTTACAAAAACACAAGTTAAATGAATCGAATGAGCAAATAAATGCCCCAAACCACAAACAGGCAAAAAGCCTCAAATTACCAGAGGGCATCCCACTCCAGCGCAGAAGGAGCGCTAGGCTGGTCTGCGATTACAAATGTGCGCACCCAAATAGACAAAACAAAAGACAACAATTATACTTACAAATTTTCAGACAATTGATGAAAAATAATTTGGGGAGGGGTCCTCTAGTCCATCCTGGACGAGCCCCAAAATGTGGTACCCCAAAAATGAGACGACGTCCAAAAAGGGGAGGGGAATATAGCACTTTATTTTAGCTGGCACCAGTGGTACAGACACAGTGGAATCTGCAGAACTGTGCAACCAGGTTACATTTCCAAGGGTTTATAAAGGAAAAAACCACAAAGCAAAAGTGGGGAGGGGCAAGGGTGAAGGGGTTTTGTTGCAGCTAATGGTCATTTACTGGAATTTTACAGAGTTTAAAGGTTACAACTGCACAGGAGAGGGGGTTTTAGCTTTGTGGTTTAGTGGTCGTCCAGTTCCTGGAAATTTACAGAGAACAAAGGTAAGAGCTTTGCAGGGGAATTGCCAAATTCCTGGAATTTTACAGAGAACAAAGGTTGAAATCTAGGACAATGGACATGGTGCATACAGACAGGATGGCGGTGCTTAGGTTAGAGTACAACATGATCCAAGACTGGGTCCTGCTCTGGAGAGAAAAAATATGCTATTGAGCCAACTGACAAAATTGAAAAGTGGATGGGAGATTAGGAAAAGGAATTTTATCAATGTTAAATTTACCAGGAGAGGGACCCTCCTAGGGATGAGACTTGAATTCTCAGGTCTTAATCCATGATCCATTACCCACTAGAATGGAGGCATATATTCTCCCCTGTCCCCCTTTGGTAGTAATGTTTGGAATTTGCCTTCTCATTACTCCCTTATGCTTGTCTCAGGAAACAGATGGGCTGGTTTCTAAGGGTAGGAATGGCTGCTCTTCTGTACCCTACAAAAGAAAATCCTCTCAAACATGACATAGAAATCTTAAAAAAAAGTTACTCATGACCAGATTGAAAATTATCAGACCCCAGCTCATTCCAGAGAAGGCTTTTAGAGTCCCATTCTTTTGCTAACCAGCTACTCTTATTCTCTTCATCAGAGCAGTGACCCCTTTCGCTCTTCAAGCTGAGGTTCCCTTCGAGTTTTCTCTTAATTATTAATCTGTGTAGTAAATAGCCTACGTCTCTCACTGAAGTGTCCTAAAGCTGATTTTTTTTTGTGATGAGAGTCAACAAACCTACCCTGTAGAAAGCATGAGGCGAGGTCCCCCATCTTCTCTTCAGGGGATCTCTCAGGCTTTGCCTGTGACATACTAACTTTGTGATTTCCGTTCAAATTGAGCAAAAGAATCCTTAGCTGATTGATGACTGTTATGTAAGGTATATAACCCTATTCTTAATAAATATAGACTAAATAGTATTCTCTGTCTGTCAGTCTCTGTCTCTGTCTCTGTCGCTCCCTTTCTCTCTTTCCCTCTCTCCTTCTCTCCCTCCCTCCCTCTTCCCAGGGGAGCTGAAGAAAACAACTGGTGATGCTTAGAAGTGATGTCCCAAAGTAAAATCCTTTGTATCCTAAAGGTTTTGAAAAGAGAACCAGTCTCCCTGGACCTTCTCATACTCGCAGCCCCTACTTCCTGCCCTTCTTTTTCCTCTTCAAGCACCTTAAGAGGTGAAATTCCCCTGTCACAGTGGAGATGAACTTAAGGCACAAATGTTACTGTGTTTTTCTTTTGAGATGAAAGATGTTAGTGTAAAGTTGTTTTTTCTAAACTGAAACCTCAATATTCGGGTTTAATAGCAGTGTTAGCACTTTGCTGTGGAGAAGGGGGTTCGGGGTTGCAGTTTGGTACTCCCTCTCTGAAAGTCTTGCCATCACGGCTCTGTCTGCTTACAGGCTGGAACTTGAGGATTAACTTAGAGAAAGAAAGGCTACGGTTAATATCATACTCACACCCCAGGAAAACTTTTCCCCAAAGTATTTACTATTCTTCAGTCCTATTCACATCTCCTAAAAATCATTTATATTCTTTCTCTGAAATTCTCTATGACCCCATTTCCCTTTCCCCTGTGAGGAGGGTATTTAAATTTCAACCATCTGGGCCTTTTTAGAACTTCATAGTTTGTGTGACTCTATGAAAATCCAGATAAATTCATTTGTATACCTTTTATACTGTGAATTTGACCTTTGTCAGTTTGTTTTATGCACTCTAAATACTAAACCCTCAGGGGCTGGAAAGAAAGTTTCCTTTGCCCCTGTACAATCCACCAATATAAAAATTACTTTAAATTGAAAAGATTTGAGTTACCATACATGCAGGGGAAAAAAATCTTGTCTAATTTCAGCTGATTAGAGTCAGTTAGCTAGCTAAAGCAGAGCCGCCACAAAATTTGGCTTCCTTTTAAGGGTGTTTCTTGGTAGGAGACTGCCTGGGGAGGCATAAATTTAGCATCTGTAAATATTCCGTAGGGGATTTTCCCACTAAGAAGGAGACTGTCCGTTAGCAATAGGATGAAAAAAAAACAAGTAGAAATTTCGTACTTTCCCACTCTAGCCCTGAACTAAGCCTTTCCTGCTAGCCGTTCACCAAGATGCTCCACACTGTCTACTTTCACTCGGGTTAGTAAACCTTGTCCTTTCTCTTGTTAATCTCTTATCAGTTCACTTCCAGGTCTCCAATCACTCAGGATAAACTGAGAGTGGTTGAGAACCTGGAAAGTTTTGCTTTTGATGAATTATTTCCACATAAGTTTGTCCAACTATGGCTGGCCTATGATGGTTAATGTTAGCAACTTTATTGGATTGATTGATTGATTGGAAACACTTGAGATTAGTGAAGTGCACTTCCAGGTACTAATGATCACCATAATTACATATCAGAAGTAGGATGTCGTTGTGATCCCCATCCTTTATCCTTATTTTAATGAGAGGCCTGCTTTCCCTCTCCCCCTGCAAAAAAAATATTTTTAAAGATGCTGTTTATTTCAAGTTTTCCAAAATTTTCACAACAGTTTAACTGGTGTGGGGTTTTTTCTCCTCAACTTTTCTGCACGGCCGTAGTTAATCCTTTCAATTTGAAGACTGAGAAATTATGTTGTACCATTATGCATTGGTCATTTCCTCCTGTAGTTTTCACTGTAGCATCTTCCTTGATCTTCTGTTCTTTAGAAAGTGGCCTTCATAGACTCATTTCTCCTGCTTTTCATCTCTTTATCCTTTTGTTTTGCTTTTCAGGAGATTTCATCAACTTCCAAATCTTTGATTTTTTTTTGTTCCAGTAATCATTTAAAATACTTAGATGTACAGAGAAATTTATTATTTTCTGATATTTCCTTTTTAATAGTTGTCTTGTTTTCATTTAGTGATTACAGTAAGATATATTTTAACTCTGGGTATTTATTATAGTTTATTTTTGTTTCTAGTTGTCTTGATTTCCACTGCATTACTTTTTGTTTATTTATCCTTTTCTTTCTTGTGCTAGATAATTTCTGAAGAATTTATTGATCTTTATCGTTTCATGTTAAAGGCCCTAAAATGTTATAAATTCTGTCTGTGGACAGAACTTACTGAATGTGAAAGTCAATGTTGTACCATTTAAAACAGTCTTTGGAAGTCTTTAAAATCTCACCAGTTTTATTTTAATTTTAATTAAATATTTAATTAAATTTTAAAATTTTAAAAATTAAACATTTTAATTAAATTTTAATTTTTTCTCTTTTCTTCTTTCTTTAATTTAATTTTAAATGACTAATTAATTTTTAAAAACTTTTTGGAGTGGGTACTGGAGATTGAACTTATGACCTCACATTCGCTAGGCAGGTGCTTGTGCTACTGAGCTAAATCCCTGATCCTAAATTTTTTTTAATTAAAAGCTTAATTAAATTTTTCTTTTTCCTTCTTTCTTTCTCTCCTTTCCCTACTATTGTTCCTTGTTTCTTTGCCTGAGTGTATACACCAGACTTTCAGTATTCTGAAGATGGGGAAAGAAGCCGTGGTCCCAGTGTCCAGTATCTAGACACTCACTTATCTCCTGCTGTGGTTTGTGTCTAGATGGCCTCCCAAAGCCTCATGCAGTTTTAGATGTGGCTTTTATGGAGGTAACTGAATCTAGAGTGTGTGATTGACTCATGATTCAATGCTGGTATTAAAGGTGTGAGTACTATATCCGCCTTAGGGCAGGTAGCCTATATACAACATAAGGGACAGAAAGAGGCTTGTTCTCTCTCTCCACTTGTTGATTTTGCTGTTTTCCACCCCCATGAATGCTTGCCCCTCACAAAAGTGATCTTGTGAGACTTCTGAGCCTCTGTCTCAAGAGAGGTTGCAGCTTCTGCTCTTGTCCTCTTGAAATCCTGTCTTCAGACTTCCATGTAAGAGACCTACTTGAGGATAAGAGGCTACACAGAGGAGAACTGAGGCTCCAGCCAATTGCCAGATATAAATGTAGGTCTTTAAGAGCCAGCTGTTCCTCAGCCAACCTGCCATCTAGTCACAAATGTTATGATCAAGGTCAACCAAACCCACATGGAACAGAGAAAAACATCATAACTAAGCCTTATTCAAATCAACAATCCACATAATCCAAATACTTATTAGTCTAAAATGCTTTACTTTATTTATAGCAAAAAATAGTGAATATAGTAGTCAAGTATAATAATACCTGCAACTTACTTATAAATGTTTCAGAAAATGCACATATAAATAGAGATCTTTTCCTTGAATAAGATAAAGTAAATGTCAATATGTTAACATTTAGTAAATCTAGGAAAGATATAACACACTATTATTTCCATTTTTTATGTATTTGAAATTATAAAAATTTAAATTTGGGAGAAATAAAATGTAAAATAAAACAATACTGGCAAAATGTAGCTAACCATCAAAGGCAAATATTGGTATATGGGGCCATATAGTAGTTTTTAAACTATGAATTTTTCACAATAAAGATTTTGAAATACACATCAAGGATGATTACCAGAAAGTGTGTTAAAATTTTTGTTTTTAATCTAACTCAACAGACATGCCTACTGTTACAGACTTAGGTAATCTACCTGTTTTCTGATTTTTTTTTTTTGCCTTTGTTCTAGCAAAGCCTGTTTCCCATTGAAGAGACTGAAAGTGGCAAATTATCACTCCCTAGCTCAGCTGCTCTTAGAGTATGAGCATGTGACCAGGTTCTGGACACATTCCTCTTAAAAGTGCTTATTTTTGTTGCTGCTGTTTTAGTAAGCAGTTCTCTTGGATATAACCAAACTCTAAACTTTGTCTTCACTACAAAACATCTAGAATCATTATTTAGTTCTTATAATCTTAGGCTGCTTGGTGCTTTTGTCATATACGTATAATTTAGCACTCACCAGAAATTTGAAAAGTTATGTATTAGCCAGCTTCACATTGCTATAACAAAACACCAAGACAATTAAATTATAAAGAGGAAAGGTTTGTTGTTGCTCACAGTTCTGGAGGTTCAATTCCATGACTGGATGGCCTTACCACTTCAGGCCTCTGGAGAGGTGGCACATCATGGCAGGAATGTATGACACTGCAAAAATGTTATGAGCCAGGAAAAAGAAAGACTGAGAGACTGAGTTCCACAGTCTCCTTCAAGGTGTGTACTCGGTTATCTAAGGACCTCATTCTGGGCACGTCGGCTTTTGAGGGACACTCTGTGAACCACAACAATTTACATACAGAATTTAGGGTTACCCCTTTCTGACTCTCATTTCTAGGGATTTCTCCCTTACTTTTCTACATAGTTTTAGTTTCTTTGAACTTTGTCCTCTGGTTGTTCAAGAGTAGAATTGTGGTACAAGTATTTTGGGGTACAAGTTTGGGGTACAGGTTGTCCTTTTGGGAGCCTCTCCTGAAGCTAAAATACTTTAAAAATGGGAGACTTACCTATGAAATTTTTCTTTCCAATTATAGACCCAATGTATGTCTGCTTTTGATCTCCACTGCCTTGCAGTAAGGACTAAACTAATAGAAACTACTTCCAAGTACTTCACAATTCTCCTTTGGAAGATAAAAGGAATATAACCATAAATGCACTGTTTTTAGGTACACAGCTTTACTGAATCTATAATATGAAGAGGGTCAAATCTACCTAGAAAATTCTTAGTCTTGTTTTTTACAAAAGAACCCAGTTATTTGCTTTGAATAATGGCTAATATTGAATGTATTCATTTTTAATAGGCTAATTAAAAGTACCCATTGTCTTATATTTAAAACAGATAAAACTATTACTTTTTCTTCTATATAGAGGAAACATTGCTTATGAACAATTGTCCAACTTGGATTGACTTGAGTAACTTATGATCTTGCTCAATATTTGGTCACCAATGTTTAGGGAAACATGACCACTTAAATTTCTAAAATAAATCTTACATAATAGGTAATGTATATAATTAATAAAATTTTCTTTTTGCTAGTTTAATTGGGAAAGTGTATTTTTCAGGTCAAAATTTAAAATGTAATAAATCTTACACTATAGACTCATCAGAGAAACAAAAGTCTTTTATTTTTCTCAATTGCCAGAGATTAATAGAACCCAAAATATATAGACCCCATATAAAGAAGAACAATACATGTGTTAGAAATAGCAAGAGAGCAAGCAGTGTCTCCTGAGATCCATGTCGTGCTGGAACTTACGGTGCTGGGAAACCGAGCAACCAGCCTGCCGCCCTGGTAAGTGGCTGTGGTCTGGCAAGTCACAGCCACCCCAGGGTGAGAACAAGCAGTGTCACCTGAGATCCGCACCGTGTTGGAAATTAGGGTGCTGGGAAACCAAGCAACCAGTGAGGCGCCTTGGTAAGCAGCTGTGAGTCTACTGGTGCTCGGGCTGAGAATCAAACATCCCACCTCCCACCCCGCCCCCCCGTTAGCAAGTGGGAGCCAGAGATCTGAGCATCTCTTGGGAGGTTGACCATATGTAATACAGCAAATAAGGGGGATTTCCTTCTACCATCTCTTTGAAGGCAAATATTTTTATCACCATTTGGCTGTGTCCTGATTAATGGTATTGCTCTATTCAATATTCTGTTTTGATACGTTCTATAATATTCTGTATTTCCTTTGATTTTGCTATACCTGATTGAAAGAACAACTATTGTGAAGACAACAAGATATACAATGATGCCTATTACTGCTATTCCGGTAATCTGCTGTGAAGTTCTGTACCAGTTTCACTACACTGTCTCAATTGGCTTTATTCCATCCTGTTCTGTTGTATTTTACTACCTTCAAATTAATAAAAAAATTTTTAAAAAGAAATAGCAGAAAGTAAACCAGCCTGAATATAGCTAAATGAGTCATCTTCTTTTATTTTCCAGTAATTACAGAAGTTATTTCCTGTTATGTTAATTCTGCATTTATGATATTCCTAAATATTATGGGTAACTGGCAATAGACTCGTGTTCAGCCACGTTGAGTACAATAGTAAACACTGTGAAAGCAGAGCGCATTTACTCGGGACCCTTCAGCTGCTGACCTAGTAACAAGGCAGATCCCCAGGTTCGCTGACTCTTATGATGGTGGATAGTTCCATCCTACTGACAGGTAACTGTTCAGACAAGAACTTCTGTTTATTGTTTTTATAGCTCACTGAGCACTACAGCCTAGTGAAGGCCTCTGTTTTTCCACAGGAAAGTGATAACAGCCACAGGGAAATGTCTTTCTGGAAAATTTTAACTATCACACATGGCTACACGAATGACAACCTTTGTTGAAACTTTAAATGTGTCAAAGGAAAATATTACAAGAATTTAGCCTAATCTTAACTGGCTTTATTTTCAATGCTATATTCAGATAACATCTTATTCTATAACACAGAATAAATATTCCAATGAGCTGAACAGAGGAAGCTGATTTTGTAAATGAAAAGAACTGAAGAAAATAAAACAAAAAGCAGATTGTTCATTTCAAAGATATTTCACTTGTAAACCAGGGAAAGGGAGACAGAATGGGAAGAAAATAATTGATTGATTAATATCATGTTATCAGTATCAATTGGCTAGTATCACAGGTTAACTTTTTTGTGAAGGGATTAAAGCAGAAGGAATTTGATTATTATGCCAGTTGAAACAGGCCTATGTGGGAGGGTGGATCCTGTCTGTCTCATCCTGCTGCAGGTCAGATAAATAGTTTAGTAAGTAGTAGTTTAGTTAGTGGTAGTATGCAACTTCATTTTTATTTGCTTTGGTATTTTTGATACTATGCAGTTCAGGTTGACCACGAACTAACTACGTAGCTGAGGCAGGCCACAAATTCACAGTAATCCTCCTGCCTCAGTCTCCCAAGTGCTGGGATTCTAGGCTTCTGCCACCATCCCTGGTGGTGTGCAACTTTAACATGATTGACTCTATTTGATTTTTAGCCTAATATGCTGGAGCCTAGCATACGAGCTTTGTCCAAAACAATGGCCTCCTATGATTTTGATTACACTTATTTTATGATGCAGGTTATCTGTGGTAACCTCTTTAAAGAAATCATGTGCTGGTTTTGCAACAAGTGGAAATGTGCAAAACCTGAGTTTGTGAAACTGCGATAGCTATAGGTTGTGTCTATACAACAATAACTTTGGGTCATATACTCAACTTTCCTCCTCTCTTAAAGCTGACAGGTGGCCGTAGTCTACATATGTATGTGATCTCTAAGTGTTTTTTAAACAGCTGAAATGATGTTTTTAAATGTGGGCAAGTTTTCTCTCAAATTTTAAATTGCATAAACAAAACTCCAGATTTCCATCTTTTGAAAAACTAGGTATTTTGTCAATACAGGACTCAGATTCTTTCATGAAAAAAACTGGGTTTGACTAAGTGTCTGCAGCTTCTAAAGGATCTGTGCTTCCAACCCAGTTCACTCCATCTATTTTCCTACCATAAACTGGTGAAGACCTGTATATTTTCTTATCAAAATTCTAGTAGCTGAATCTAATGATTCTATATATTTGTCATTTTTTCTCATTGATCTGGTTTTTGTTTTGCTTTTTCTTTTGTTCAAACTCAAGACCTTGCACTTGCCAGTCTATATCCCAGGTTTTATTTGTTCTTATTTAATCATCAGAACAATTCTAGATAATCCTATAATTGTATTTTAGTTTTTTATTTATGCCTAAGAATTACTCACAAATTTAGCTGCTTAAAGGATAAACATATTGCCTGATTAATTACAAGTAAGACTTGGGAAAACTTACATGATTACAAAATTTAAGTGCTGATATTTATATTCTCTGCCAATACGTTGTGCTCTCTCTGTCTCTGTCTCTGTTTCTCTCCCCATATATATTATATATCATCTTTGTAATATTATAATATTTATATTATATATCTCTTTGAAAAAAGGTAATTCATGGAAGATATGAACAGCAGCATTTTGCTGAAAATAAGAATGTTTTGCAGACAAACCACTTCCTCCTTCCCCTGCTCCTGTTTTCACAATGGATGTGAATCTTTGGCAAGCAGAGAGCTTCATAGTTCAGTTTAGTTCTTCTGCTTACATTTTTCCCCCTTCTCATCTCTTTAAAAAACCCTAATTTTTAAAAATATGTTAATTTTATGAGCCTAATTATGTTATTTGAGTATATTATATATGAATTAGAATACAAAATATGTGCTATTTTTATTTTAGCATTTTGCAGGAATTAAGATCACAGTATAACACAAAAAATAAATTGTCATTATAGGCTCTTCATAATGCAAATTAAATAGTTGACTGCAGTGCACATAGAACATCTGCTAACTCAAATTAAAATGAATGAGAAACTAAATTAGAATTACTTTTTCCATCTAATCATATAGAAGATTAAACATAGTAAGAGCTAAATATTCTTAGTGTTTTTAAGGTATTGTTTATTAGTGAGTGCAGTATAGGGGCTGAAGCAATAAATAAATAGTATTCTAGGGACCTGAAAGAGTTAATGGCTATTGGGTGCCTTGGTGTTTAATTAACAGCTGGGCAGAACTGCTAGACAACACTAATTTAGTAATAACAACAAAAGGTAGAGAATTTGTTCTAAACCTTAAGCCAATATTGGTCATAGTTATTTTTTCTTAAATTGGACCTTTTTATATTCTCTTACTTTAATTATCTTGTTGTAAAATTCATTATCTTAAAATGCATGTACATTATCAAAGTAACTTTAACCCTATTTTTGAATTCTGGATTCTAGACTCCCTAAAAATCAGGGGGAAACATCTCATCATCAGAGATTGGAAAGCCCAAGCTGGACAAGATGTTTCACGCCTATAATCCTAGCAATTATAAAACTGATGCAAGAGAATTGTAATCCTGCATCGTATTGTGAGACCCCATAGCAAAACAAAATAAAATTGGAAAGCCTAGCAAAAAGAGGCAGACACGCAATGCCAATTTCTCCTAAGAAGTAAAGCCTCCTGCCAGCCTTCTCCTCCCTTTCCCTGTGATTCTCCTGGTTGATCTGTTTGATCTTGATGATCTGACTCCCTTTTTAATATTATTTCATCACTGAAGAAAAAACGACATCGTGATTTCCCCAGTAGCATAGAGATCAAAGTTATTTCAAATCTCAAAAGGTAGATTAGCATCACCCCAATCCAAAAGTGACATGAAAATTCTTAAAGCACTTTACAGTTTTACAATGCTAAAAGTCAAAGAAATGGTCTGTATCAGTAGGAATTATTTTCAACTGTACATAATATGAAACCTAAATAACAATGCTTTAAACAAATTACAGGAGTTATTTTCTTTTGATTTTTCAAGGGAGCTATCAAAGATTCAAAGAGCTTTCTGCTCTAAATCACTAGTGTGTAGTTTTCAACCTTGTGAGCTCTTTATGATACCAAAATAGCTGCTTCTTTTTCCACTTTGCTTCTACATAATGAAAAGGAAGAAAGGTAAAAGGCATGTGCCACTTTTGTTACATCTCTTTTAGAACTTCCCTAAACATCTCATGATGGATTTTTCTCTCCTGGGCCAGAGCCATGTCAAATGCCCAGCTCTTGCTAAAAGAGAGACCAACTCAGGTTTCTACGCTAAACTATACATTGCCATCAAAAACAAAATGGACACCCACTAGTGAGAAAGAAGAGAGGAATTTATGTCAGGCAGACAACTAACATTACTAGCTTGGAAGAAAAAAGGACTTACAGATATCATAATAAATGCAGAGGGGAAAGATAGAGATTACAATAATTTCAGGGATAAAATGAAGAACAGACAATGATGACCTAACAAGGATAACTGATGTTGCTAAGATAAAGCTCAAGAAAGAAAACAGGAACAAGGAAAGAAGATGGCAGATGAGATAGCAACACTCATAGGTCACTCAGCAGTTGCTTAACAGGATCTACAGAGCGAAACCAAGAGAAACATGAAAAACCAAGGCAACAAGATGCTTCGAAAAGTCCCTCATTCCCCAAATGCTGGCTCATGAGCATTGAAATAAGGGAACTTTGCCGATGTGCAAAGAACTGAAAATCCAGATGTCTGAAATACTTGAAGGACTAAAAAAGGGAACATAAGCAAATTCATAAGCTTTTTAGCAAGCTCAAATAAGATTTTATTAATCAGATAAAGGATTTTAGTAATAAAATGTTTGATGAGCTTAAAGAAAGAAAAAAATTTATTGAGTTTGAAAAGATAATACAAGACCTAAATGATCAAGTAAGAAAAGAAAGCAAGCAAAGATACAAGCTATAAAAAATATTAATTGGAAAACATGCATATCATATTTGACCAGTGTGAGAATGAAACATCAGATACAAGACAAGGTGCCTGTAATTGATCATAAACTGAAAGATACTCTTAAAAATGAAAAGACATTTAGATGACTAAAAAAATCCCCTTAGAATTCAAAGAGTAGAGGAAAAATTAGAAGATGAGTCAAAATTTATAAAATATTTTGTCACTGAAATCATAATAGAAAATTCCCACATATAAAGAATTCAATATTCAAGTACAAGAGGCATAGAAAATCCTAAATAGCCATGATAAAAAAGAAACTCCCCACCACACATCATAATAAAAATCCAGGAATTCAACAAAAGGAAAGAATAATAAAAGCTACTGGAGAAAAACAGAAAGTAGCCTGTAATAGCAAACTTATCAGAATAACAGTAAATTTCAGAATGCAAACTTTAAAGGCCAGGAGAACTTTGAGCAAAGTCTCACAAATCCTAAGAGAAACAATTCATAGTCAACTGTCCCTCAGACAAAGGGCTTCTATCTAGAAAATAAAGAATTTAAAAAACCAGACTTCCAAAATTCAAAAGACTTAATCCAAATATGGGCATCTGAGATGAATACACACTTCTCAGCTAAAGAAATACAAATGAAAAATAAATACATGGAAAAATGTTCAGCATCAACGGCTGTTAGAGAAATGTAAATTAAAACCACATTGAGATTCCATCTCACTCCAGAAAGAATGGCCAGGATAAAGAAAATTGCCAACAACAAATGCCAGAGAGGCTGTGTGGAAAACAGGAACTCTTTTGCACTGTTGGTGGGAGTGTAGACTGGTGCAACCACTGTGGAAATCAGTGTGGACATTCCTCAAAAAGCTGGGATTAGAAGCCCCATTTGACTCAGCTATTCTACTTTTGGGCATATTCCCAAAAGAACTGAAAACATCACACCGCAACGATATATGTGCACCCATGTTTATAGCAACACCATTTGTAATAGCCAGATCTTGGAAACAACCTAAATACCCATCAACTGAGGAATGGATTAAAAAAGATGTGGTATTTTTATACAATGGAGTACTACTGAGCTATAAAGAAGGATCACATTGAGGCTTTTATAGGTAAATGGATGCAACTTGAAACCATACCTATAAGTGAAATAAATCAAATTCACATGTGTAAATACCACATTGTTTCCCTAGTGTAAGAAACTGAAAGAGCAAATAAGATCCAAAATCTTTAATAAATATTGTGAAAGGGTAAGAAACTGATCAAAGAGGAAAAATAACTCATTTATGGAAAAGGGGAAAAGAAAGAAGGGAAAAGAAAAGAGCTATACATCTGTATATACACACTTAAGATAGCTAAAATGGTTGTGCTACTAATTGTATTAGTTCTTGGAACCAAACAGTTAATATTCATAGGATTAGATCAATTTTGCATGTTTATATCTGATAATCTAAGTAATTCTTTTGAAGATAACTATGCAAAATAACAACCTTAGTTATGTTCTACCACCTTGTTTTGAAAGCCTATATTGTTATTGTTTGGAGTTCTTTGTTATTGTTATTTATTTGTGTCTTTTGTTTCTTGTTTTTCTTGTATTTTTTGTTTTGTTTTTTCTTCTAATACAGAAAGAATAGATGTACATATTTAGGCTTATGCATGCCTAGAACTTCTCCTAAAGAGTTTACAAGAATTGATTTTACTATGTCTGGTGGTATGAACATCTACTTTGAAGAAAATGAGACATTACGGTAGCCATTGTTGATTTTCTATCATCTTGTTCTGAGTCCAATAATGCTTTTATTCTTTGCTTTGGTTGGTTTTAGTCTGTTTTCTATTATTTGATTTCAATATCTGTGAAGGTATGAACAGTTATTTTGAAGAGAACATGAGACATTATAGTAGCCATTGTTGATTTTCCTATTGTCTGATTTTGAAGGCCTGTAATGGTTTCATTCTTTTGTTTTGATCAGTTTTATATTATTTTGTTTTGTTTGAATTCATTGTGTGAAGATATGGACAACTATTTTGAAGAAAAAAAGAGACATTATGGTAGCCACCATTGATTTCCTGCATCTTATTTTGAAATCCTGCATTGCTTGCATTGTTTTGTTCTGATCTACTTTGTTCTGTTTTGTTTTGCTTTATTCCTTTTAAAATAAAAAGTATTTAAAAAGATCAAAGTGGAAATTATATTGAGACTAAAAATGATTATACAAGGGCCAACAAATCAAAAAGTTGTTTCTTTGTAAGAATAAAAAAGATTGATAAACTCTTAGCCAAACAGCCAAAGGAAGAGAGGAAAACCCATATCAATGTAATTAGAAAGAAGAAAGACAAAACCTCAGCTGACATCACCAAAATCCAGGGGATTATAAGAAACTAATTTGAAACTTACATTTCAGGAGAGAAGAGACAAGATGGCGGACTGGTAGGTAGCAGGAGAGAGACCCTCTCTGAGAGAGACAGCTCAAATGCCAGAATAAAACACCCTGGAGAGACCCAAACAGAGAGAGATAGACTCTCACAACCCAGAAAGAAACTAAAGCGCAAAAAACCACTCGAATAAGAGGTCCTGGGGCTACTATTAGTGAAGATAAGATCGGCGAGCACGGCACCCGCCTCAGGACGCCTGAATTCCGCCCGACCTGAACAAGCGATCCGCGCCGAAGCGACTGGCTTGAGCCGCCGGAGCCCGGAGCTGAACAGCCCGGCGTGCAGCTCGCTGGGACCAGCACTGCACATGACCCACCCAGAGGCACTGTGAATTCCCACCTCAGCCGCACTGAAGTTGGAGGTCGGGCAGTCCAGCAGTTCTCCGGGACACAGTGAGTGATGAGAATAAGACCCTTCCACGGAAGGGGAAACCGACTGGACGACATGTTGGATTTGGGCAGGACAGCCCTAACTCCATAAGGAAGTGGCTTCAGCTGGTTATTCCCCTCGCCGAGCAGATTGGTGGAATCTGCTTGAACTAGGCCACGCCCCTGGCGGGGACCCAGTTACATCCCTGAGATCAGTGCACACTGACACAGTGAAGGCCTGCAAAGGTTGACT
>PVJX010027547.1:0-24750 GCA_004027295.1 Dolichotis patagonum | reverse complement strand
TACCTCTCCTGAATCAAAGTTCTCAGGGTTGGGGGCTGGGAGTGTTTTCTTATTTCTCCCTTTCGTCATGTTTTTGGTTCCTTCCATACAAGTGTACAGTGTAATTCCTAGACCCTTTTCTTGTTGTAAGGCTCCTCTAGAGGGCGCAGGCTAGGAGCTTTAGCCCTCTTCAATAGGTTATCAGAGATTAGAGTTCACCCACGGGCAGTGTGCGCTAGCTCCTCCCTTCGGGGGGTCAGTCAAACTTTGCAGGCCTTCACTGCATCAGTGCGCACCGATCTCAGGGAAGTAATATTGAAGTGACTCACTGGGTCCCTGCCAGGGGCGCGGCCTAGTCCAAGCAGATTTCACCAATCCGCTCGGCGAGGGGAGCAACCAGCTGAAGCCACTTCCTTATGGAGTTAGGGCTGTCCTGCCCAAATCCAACATCAGTCGGTTTCCCCTTTCCCGTGGGAGGGTCTTATTCCCATCACTCACTGCGTGTTGATGCTGGTCCCCGCGAACTGCAGGGCTCCCCGAACTCTGACTTCAGCTCAGCTGCGGTGGGAATTCACGGTGGGTCGAGTGCAGGGCTGGTCCAAGCGAGCTACACGCAGGGCTGTTCAGCTCTGTGCTCCAGCGGCTCAAGCCAGTCGCTTCGGTGCGGATCGCTTGTTCAGGTCGGGCAGGAATTCAGGTGGCTCGAGGAGGGCACTGTGCTCGCTGATCTTAGCTTCTCTAATGGTAGTCCCAGGACCTCATATTCAAGCTGTTTTTTGCACTTTAGTTTTTTCCTGGGTTGTGAGAGTCCATCTCTATCTGTTTGCGTCTCTCCAGGGTGTTTTATTCTGGCATTTGAGCTGTCTCTCTCAGAGAGGGTCTCTCTCCTGCTACCTACCAGTCCGCCATCTTGTCTTCCTCCCCTGGATTTTTCTTTATGAACTCTATTAGTGAGTAATTTCCGTAAGAGGTATCTTTTAACACTAGTTCTGGAGCTCTGTACCAGCGTGTGGCCACATAATCTGTGTAAATGTCACCAGGAGCCGCTAGAGTTCGTGCAAAACCAAAATCACAGAGCTTGGCGATTCCTGAACGGGACACTAAAATATTCTCAGGTTTTATATCTCGATGAATAATCTTTAGAATCTTTATTTCTCTCGTTGCAATTTTGTTGACAGATTTTTCTGGCTTCCCGTAGAATCTCTTAATGGCCACTATCTGCCCGGTGTTCTTATGTTTACATTTCATGACTGTGCCATAACTTCCCTCTCCCACTTTTCCAAGAGTTTCATACATCTCCATTTCCAAGCCTGGCTTCTACTGGAGCCGCGCAGTGCTTGCGCGACAATGCAACACCACCCTGACTTCACCGTCAGACCCGGCCGCCGGCTGCCATGGCAACAATGATTGCCATTTTAATTACCAATAGTTAAAAGCTAGCTAGGTATTGATTTTTCTTTCTTTTTTTTTTTTTTCAAAATTGAAAACTCCTTTGGGTCTTAAATCTTCTTAGCCTTTTCCTCATCAACTCATAGAGTGGTCTTTTGGCTTGGTCGTTAGGTTGAAATGGCTGATTATGAATTTTTGGAACTCACGAGAAAGCAGGTCTATAAGGAGCACATTCTAGGGAATGAGGCTGCTGAGCAGATTTAAGGTGGCCCTTAGAAATGCATCTTTACACAGGATCGTTATCCACTATAGCTTTCTGAAGATTTGTTCTGTAGATACTTAAGAGATACACAGAGCTCACCACTTTAGACATTAATCAAATGAGATGAAGGAAAAAAGTGCCAAAACCGTATGCAGATTGTTCTACGTATTAATAATTTTTTTTCTAAGAAAAGTACTCTTTTCCTTGTGAGTACATGCTTCCTTAATATCTTGCCAAGAAGGCGGCAATTTTTAATTATGTGAGAGGCAACAGTCAAACTCTGGGCAAACTCCCTCCCTCCCTTCTTCTGTTTTAAGAAAGACAGGGGCACAGCCAAGGCTAAGCAAGGCTTGTTCCTCTTCCTTTCATTTCATTTAATAAGAGGCATAGACAATGCACTCTTGAAATATAATGCCCTTAAGAACTCAAGAGTAGCTTTTGGCCCTGGTTGCAGATTAAGGTGGCAGCAGTCAGCTCCTCCCTGGTTGGCACGGCCTACCCTCCAAGCCGTGCACCAGTGGGAGCAGGAGCTCTCACTCTCAACCAAGTTTGTATCAGACATGTTATCACTAACCCTGAGTCTCCCAGCAGAACACTTAAAGTCCCAGCAAGAGAACAGGTACTATGCAAGGGGAAAAATGATTATTTTGAATGCCAACTAATAGACTTTCTTTTCATGTGCTGTTTACTCAGTTCTTTGTATAATACTGTTGTCCAAAAGGCCTTTCCCCCTTCTGCCTAGAAATAGAAAATGGGTTGTCTATTGGTTTTATTTAACCTGCTGCAGCTCCCTGGTGGTCTAGTGGTTACAACTTACACAACCTGCTATCTACGTTAGAATTGGCGAAGAGGCCTGGATCCTTGGAGACTGCCACTTCAGGCTGCCACCTCTCCAACGCACCACAAAGATCATTTTGACAAAGACTTGGAAAAGACCATGCCCTATCAGGGATGCTTCTACCACAATGAAATGGTATGGAATCAAGTGGACAATGTGTTGTTTATTTACAGTACCAAAGTGCATTCTTCAATGTGTATTTGCCTGCTTGAGGCAAGGCCCAAGTTGAAAATACAGTAAAGCAAATTCATGAAAGTAAATGTTTCTGATCAGATTCTTGAGAGCAATCTCAGACAAACACAGGATAAGCTTAGACTGTGTGTTTGACTTTTGATGCTACCCTTGCGCTGGGAAATGCTTTGCAATGACCTGCTCTGGCCTTCAGAATGGTGGAAGAGATCAGGAGGTGGGATGGAATTTACAGAATGTACACTACAACAACATCGTTTAATGTAAGTTATCTCCACTTTACAGTTTACTGTCATTCTCACATTCAGCCATTCATACTCCTAATGAAGGCACCAAGAAAGAGTTTGAGTAAATAATGTATAGGATGACACTGTCCTTGCACATTAGGGCTATATTTAGAAATCTGATTTTTTAACATATGCTGTTTTGGAACCACTGTTTAGGAATTCACAATACTCAGCATCAGTTTCTCATCCAACAGAACTACATGCATCTTCTTCCACCTACACTTGGGAAATCTAATAGATTTTTCTGCCATCTTGGCCTAAGCCAACCTTAGAGTGATGCCACCACAAGCAGCTTTGGTTGACGGTGTGTTCCAATTGCTTTCTGGGACAGACAGCCCTACTCCCTGGCCTGCTGCTTGGGCTTGAACTGGCAAGGACAGAAACCACACTATCTTCCTTCTGTACCTACCCACTTGTTGGAGTGGAAGGCACCCTAAGGCAGCAGGAATGTAAGGCATAATCTGCAATCTATGCCATGTGTGACTCCTAGGGTGCTCACTGGCATCGTGCATACATGACTAGAAAAACAGTTCAGTTTGGAAAGAGTCGAGGACACCTGAGCTTCAGCTGAAAGGATGAATGAGAAACAGCTGCTTTGTTGTCAGGTCTTCCTAGAGAAGGAGCAGTCACTTGAGTACTGGCTTCCTTCCTGCGAGTTCTTTACTGATAACATTTGGTTATGTGTGAAGAAAAGCCAAAAATCAGATCAGAATTTCAGAATGAGTAGCAGAATCCCAGAAAGTCTAGGAGAAGCAACCAGTGTATTCATCCTTAACTAAGAAAGTAGTGTTTGGCCCGTGTCCCCTTCAGGATACTCTTGTGTTGATGAAGGGTTGGCTTGGGTGGGCAGAGAGCAGATATACTCTTGGCTGAAAAAGCAGAACTTGGACCACTGAGGCACACAGGCAGTACAGTTCAAAGGCTTGAACTGTCCAACAGCTCTCCCAACAAAGGAAAGGACAGCCTTTGGAGGGAACAAGCTCCCAGCCATTAGATGTGCACACGCAGTAGTATCTGAGCTGTATACTAGGGTTATGCCTTTCTTGAGACAGGATGAATATGTTTAGGGGCCCTGAAGGTCTGTGAGCTAATGGTTTGATACTGTTTATAGCTGAAAGCACAGTATATGTAGCTCTCAGAACTGGAACCTGGTGAGCATGACTGTGTGGAAGGGTGGTTTAGGGCCTCAGGAAATTCAAGCTGGTCAGCAACATTCCTCTGCATATGACTGCTACTGTGGGTCACTATATATCACCTGCATCTGTGCAGGTGCCTGTGTCAATGAGTAAGACACACCTTTTGTCACTTGGTATGACCTGTGTAGACACTGTGATGATGATGATGATGATGATGATGATGGCGTGTGTGTGTGTAGGTGACCACAGCTGAGTATAAATAATTGGCCACTTATGAGACTGCAGTTGAATACAATAGCATGCAAATATTTAGTTGCAGTTTAGGTTATGGGAATCTGCTTTACTAAGGATCCTTAATTCTTGTTCCGCTGTTTTCTAGACCTTGGCTGGCTACCAAAGTCTGAATTGTAGGCATCCTCAGGAGAAGAGCAAGGGTTGCCCACATGACTAGGTCATATCCATCATCATCCCTGGAATCCAGCGTCCTAGAATCCAGCCCCAGGTCTTCTCTAGACAGGTGCTGCCTGTCAAGAATGGGGCACTCCCACTGCCTAGTGTGGCAGAACTACTTACTTACTGGAAGCCCCTGTGACTTTGCTCAACCCAAGGTGTGTTTTGGAGCCACAGCCCATTGTGTTGGCTTCTGTACCTTCAGCTTGTGTCCTGTATTATAGGACCTGGGAAACTCCACGTAAACCTTCCCTACTTGTCCCGTCTTTGTGACCATGGCTGTCTGATAAGGGAACAATCTTCTTTTCCTCGTTACCATGGAAAAAGCTGCCCAACAGAAAAGGCACATTTCAGGGGCCTTGGTTTTGCCCCCTACATTGTTCTGCCTGTGGCCAAAATGAATAGCTTGTGCACCTTAGATTCTGTGCTGCTACTCTGTTCCCATCACCCTGTTTTCTGACCTAACAGCTGTTGTATGCATGACTCGAGCGAGTTCCCCCAGGACCCTTGGGATCAATGCACCAGAAAAGACATCTCCCAACTGTGACAGTTGCTGTGTTCCTGGCCCAGCTTTTAAGGAACAATGCCTGGCGCCCGCTCAGCGGCTCTACGTACCTGCTGTTTATTGCTGCTGGGCTGGCGGTGAGGTTCTGACGAGCTGCCTGCTCTGTGACCAGCCAGTGAGGTCAAGGCAAGCTCAGAGGCCCATGCCAGGCCTCACCTGACCAGAGTCAAGTTCAGGGATGCAGAGGCCTCAGGGAGGACAGGGACGCTGGCCAGGCAGCGCACACTACACACGTGCAGCCCTAGGCTTTTGAGTCACTGGATGTGGGCTCCTGGCAGAACTCGTCCATGAACTCGAGGAAGCGGCCAAACTTGGGTTGGTCCTCACTGGGTGCCGGCAGGGCTGGGGGCGCTGGGGTGGTCCCCAACACAGTCCGCAGAGAGCCACGCACCAGCCGCCGGTAGCGCGCCTGGAACTCCTTGAGCAGCCGCTTGGCCTCCAGGTACTGCTTATGGTTCATGAGTCGTGGCTCAGCCGGCCGGCGCAGCACGGAGCCTACAGGGGGAGAAGCTCCATGCTAGCTAGACTTGCCAGGGCCCATCCAGCCAGAAGAGGTGGAGTGGCCTTTCTAGTGGGGCAGCGGGAAGTCAGTAGAATCCCCTCCAGACTCTTATCTCCAGCTGTGGTGCAGGTTCCTATCAAGCTGTGTGACTTTAGGCAACTCCCTCCCTCAAGGTTGTTTCTCCATCTGCACCCACACTGGATGCCCTCAGGGCCCCTCCTGCTCCAGGGAGCCCTTTCTCTGCCTGACACCAGGAGATGAGTGAACTTGCTTGACCCGGTCTCTTGCTGGAGACAGAACCATACCTAGTGGAGCCTCTGTAATGTTCTGGGAGTCCCGCAAGCGAATGAGGATATCATCCAGCAGCTGGGCTCGAGTCTTCCGTAGGGGTGAAATGGGGATCCTTGGAGCCTAGCAAAGGTAAGGAAGGAGGGAGGTATGTCCAGTTGGGGCCTTTCCCACCCACCGCAGATGAGGCAACAGGCAGGGTGCACTTGGGAGCACTGAGAGTCATGGACCTCAGAGGGTCCCGAGGTGAGACCCACATCTCTGCCTGTGGGGGTCCTCAGGGATCTCAGTCAGCAGGCCAGATACTCACCTGCTTCTCCTTGGGGACATAGGGTTTCTGAACAGAGTCCAGCTTGGGCTTGGAGGAGCGGTAAATGAGTGGGTGCTTGAGCATCCGCTGCAGGGCTTGTGCATTCTTCTGGATGCCTGGGGCAGGAAGGTAAGGTGAAAACCCCTCCCCTAACTTCTGCAGCCTCACAGCAGCTCTGGGTAAAAGGATTTGAGAGTCTTCAAGAAGAAAATGCAGCTCTCAGATGGCCCTAATCTTGTTCTAGTGCCCAAAATTCCATAATATACTCTGGTTTCTCTTCAGATTATATAAATCTTTCACCTTTTACCAAAATTCCATCATTCGTCACATGAACACATCCCTTAAGAGTGCAGATCCAATGGCAACAGCATTGGTGAGCACTGCCTTAAAGTGACCCTATTAACCTCGGGGTTTATAGGGCAGGGACTGATCCTAGGAGACTAGCTGATGGCCAGTTCCTTTGGCACCGTAGACAGATGCTCATAACACATTAGACTGAAATAAGGGGCTCAGAGAGGGAGCCTCCTCCCTTGCCTCAACCCAAATGAGGTTTGGGATGTTCTGTTCGTGGCTTAACTGGGCGGGGACGAGCTCTGGAATCTGCCCAGTCTGAGGTTTGTTCATCAGACTTCCTGAGGAAAGGCTGTTCCATCTCTCAATAAGGTGGTAAAGGCCTTGGGAAGGACAGGGATCTCAGGATGGATGAATTTAAACGGGACATCCTAAGAGGCCTTCTGACATTTGGACAGAGGATCACACACCAGCTGGAAAAAGCAGGCTCAGCAACAGCAGGCTTGGCTGTGATCTGCTTGGGGTTGCAGAGATGGTCCCTGGTCCTCACATACCTTTTGGCTCGATGAAGGCTGGATCAGGTTTGGTTGTCAGCAGCTCCTCATAGCCCTGGTACTTGCTGGGGATGGAGGAAGATGGCAACTTCCTGTGAGTCTTCTTCACCTGGGAAGGTGCTGTCACCGGTCTCCTTTGGCCTTCCTCCTGCTCCTCTAAATCACCCACACGGGTGATGGAGGAAGAAAGCTCACTCACCTATGTCAGGAAAGAAACACATTCACGCATTTCTGTGCCCATCTGACCACTGGCTCTGTGCTGGGGCACCTATTTAGGTCAGGACTAAGACTAGGACTGAGGAGGCAGACAAGATGATAGGTAAGGACCAAACACTTGGGTGAATGCTGTTAACAGAAGGAAGCACCACGGCTCCAGGTGATTCTGGAGGAAGCCCCAAGTCAGCCAGCAAGCTGCCCAAAAGGAGTGATTCCTTGGTCTGAGCTCAGTCTTGAAAAGTTATAAGAACTGTCCCCAGATGGTAGGTGGGAAGAGTGGCAGACTGCAAGAGATGAGAAAGGGTGGCTGTAGTGGGCAAGAAGCAACATGCACAAAGGGGCCATCAAGGTATGTTTGGGAGACTAAGACTGGCACAGCTGGGGAGCAATGTGAAGTGACAGACAAGAATGATATACAGGTCAGTACGGACCTTTAAAGCCAAGCTGACAGTGTTTGCTTTGTATTTTCTTTATGCTCATTCTGATGGCAAGCTATGGAGGATTTTAGCCTACCCAAATGGTTTTTATAAGAAACATGAACTGCCTAGGCATGGTGGTGAATGACTATAATCCCAGCAGTCTGGGAGGGTACAGCAGGAGGATCATTATTTTGAGCCTAGCCTGAGCAACTCAGCAATTTGGTAAGACCTTATCTCAAAAAATAAAAGGTTTTGGATGTAGCTCAGTG
Source organism: Dolichotis patagonum (assembly GCA_004027295.1). Taxonomy (NCBI): domain Eukaryota; kingdom Metazoa; phylum Chordata; class Mammalia; order Rodentia; family Caviidae; genus Dolichotis; species Dolichotis patagonum. Next base: position 16,806 of record PVJX010027547.1, on the reverse strand, counting down.
CAAAGGGCCTGGGTTGAACCCCCAATACCAGGAGGGAGGGAGGGAGGGAGGGAGGGAGGAGAGAGAGAGAGGAGAGAATGAATAACTTATAGTGTATGAATTTATATATTCTATGTGGACTAAAGAAAGAGACGGATAGAGAATTAGATATGAATGGGTAGATGGATGTACATATTAAAAAGATCTGGCTATGGCCAGATTGGAGAGGCAAGATTTGAAATAGATGAATTATATAGCAATAAAGTTTAAGGAGACCCTGCCAACTCTTCCAGCCTTCTACAGGTTGAAGATCCCTTATCTGACATGCCTCCAGCCAGAAGTGTTTCAGATTTTGGAATATTTGCATATACATAATGAGATATGTTGAGGCTAAGACCTAAGACTGAACACAAAATTCATTTATATTTTACACATATATTATGCACATGGTCTTTAGGTAATTTTATAGGATCTTTTAAATGATACTATGCATGAAACAAAGTTTCATGGTGTGGAATTTCCCACTTGTGGTTATGTTGGCACTCCAAATGGTTCCAATTGGGATTTCAGGTTTTCAGATTAGGAATGCTTCACCTGTAGGTCCCTTTCTCTGCACACCACCCTTCTGTTGCAGTGATACTTAACATTCCCAGTTCCTGCACCTCCTGTTTTACTTGCCTTCCTCTGCACCTTATTTCACGCTGTCCTGTTCGCCTGTATCTTCCCCTTGCTAACTTCTATTCAGCCTGCAAAACTCGGCTTACATGACTCTCTTCCAGGAGCCCTCTAGGACTGGGGCAGAGGCATCCCTCCTTCCTCCAGGCCCCAGCCCCTGAATGTATGCTTGTTCATCTTTCCCACTGGACTTTGAGCACCTCAGGGGAGGGTTTGGGTCATTTGAATTCTCAGGATCCAGAAGTAGCATCAGAAATGGGGTGATGGAGCCAGGCATAGTGATGCATGCCTGTAATCCCAGCACTTGGGAGACTGATGCAGGAGGATTGTTGTGAGTTCAAGACCAGCCTGGGCTACATAGTGAGCTCAAGGTCAGCCTGAACTGCATAGTGAGACTCTATCTCAAAAAGAAAAAAAAAAGATATTAAGCAACAGGCAGAGGCAGCAACAAACCCCTCTGAAAAACAGATCAACATCACACTCCAATCAGACCCCAGATGACTCAGCACCATGACTCATCCCTACATGTCCCCATCAGTAGCCTCAGATCAGTGGCTCTCCCAAAGGGTCTCGAAAGCTTTACCAAGATTGCTGCCTTCCATTTGCAGCCTGCCCCGTGTATGGTCCCAGCTGCCCACAGCAGTCCCCCTGGCTAAGGGCGTGGCAGGAACCCATGGACACTACAAACAGTGGGCAGGGCAGCTGTTCAAGAGCAGGCACCTGGGTCAGGAAGACAGACTGTGTGCTCTTGGTGTCCTCATCTGATCGGTGCTCTGGGCTGTGGTGGCCACCTGCGTTGCTGGGGCGGGATGTGGTCTCTTCACTATGCACGGTGGAGTCAGAGCTGATAGGAGGCAGCGGCACAAAGCTCCTCTGGGACAGGTTAAGGCCCTCTGGGCCCTCGATGTTTGGATGCATCTCCAGAGAAGTGCTTCTGGCAGGGGGCAGCTCTTCAGCCAGCTCTGCCTCTGGTTCTAACGGGTCCCAGGGAGGAGACCGGATTGTGGCCACAGGTGGGTGATGGAGCAACAGAGGCCGCTTCAGCACCTTGGGGACCTGTGTTTTCACCTGTCATGGGAGAAAGGCTGGGTTGGATCTACTCCCTAGTCAGGAGTCTCTTCCCTTGGGCTTCACCAGCCTCAAGCCACTATGTATAGAGTGGGCAGAACACTGGGTAAGGACTCAGGGGAGGCAGGGTGGCAAATCACAATCACTGGGCATCTATCGTATGCCCTATGCATGTCATAGGTCTTTTACTTATTTATTTATATCTCAAAACTATCCAGGGAATAAATATCTCCATTTGTAGATAAAGGAGCTGGGCCTCAGAGAAGTAAAATGACTTCTCCAAGGTCAGACAGTGACTCAATGGCAAAGCTGAGATCCTCTGTCTCTAGTCCTGGGCTCCAGGACTCTAACTCTGCCTTCAGTAGCCTTACTTTTCAGGTCAAGGTTTACCATAGCAGCTCCGACTTTGCTCAGGAACTCCCAAGAGGGGAGGATGTAGGGGTGGTTCTGTATTTTCTGGAAGATGGCAGCTTTTAGAATGCTAGTCTGTGTACCTTACATAAAGATCTAAAGGGCAAATCTCTTAAGCTTTGGGAGGGGTGCTCTTTCTCTTGCCTGCCTAGTGCCTTCTGAAGACCTGATCAGAGGCTGACAGTTCCTGGGCAGCTTCCCCGGTGGCAGGGTTACCCTGCATCAAGAGCAGTGGTACCATTTTCCTCTCATTTGTCACAAGCAAAGGGGTCACTCAGGCTCCTGGTCACAGGCCTGCCCCAGCTCTCTGTGTCTACTGTCCTGCCTGTGTCTAGGTATGAGGGAAGTGCCTGCTCTCCATGGCCATGTCTGCTCTGCATCTGCAGCCTCATCTTTCAGTGCACTGGGGACAGACAGGCACCCCAGGTTGGGTCCAAGCCTAAGCCATGTTCTCCAGTCTATCCTGGCCACTCGGTAAAGGGCGAGAGGATTCTGTACTCAGCATCCAGCTAGGAGATGGGCAGGGAAGTAGTAGATTCTTAAGAGAAGGCAACAGAGAGGGAAGGTGATGAAAACCCTTGGAATTTCACTTGGCATGTTTTTATCCTCTGAGGACTTCAGACAAGCGCTTGGTTGGACAGAAACAGCTGTAGTTTGTAACTAAATTAGCGTGTAACTATATTTAACAAGGGTAACTAGCTAGGAAATCAACAATGCCAGATCCAACCTGTGGCTGCTAAAAGAACAAAATTCAGGAGGAAGCATTTTGTGGTAATTTCTGAAATTCTTCAGATGAAAGAGGGATATGGCTTGTTTTGTAGCACCCTGAAAAGCACACCTAGGCAGACTGGCTGGAGTCACAGAGGAAGCAGCCTGCTCCCAAATGTAGGAGGCACTTCCTGAAGATACAGACAGGAAATGCATTTTGGTCCTAGAATCAGTATTGGTACAGGGAATTTATAGTGTATTTATACAGCTATTGTTTTATTCAGTCCTCTTGCAGCTCTGAGAGGCTATCCCTGGCTCTTCCAACTGCAAGGCTGCTTTCTCCCCACTTCTTTTCTAGGCCTTAGTTTCTCTAGAATTACACAGTCACTGATCCGAGTACCTCTAAGGCTCCTTCCCTACACTTTCTGGGTTTCTCTGACTATCTAGTTTCTCCTGTATTTATGTGTGTTTAATAAAGCAAACAAAGAAGAAGGAATACTGTGTGTAATCAAGAGGTCCTAGGTCTTGTGGGGAAGAGCAGCTGGACAGAGGGTTAGTTTGGGGCCAGGTCTCCTGCTTTGGAAAACTTACCTTCCGTGATTCCTTCTGAGGTATCAAAATACGATGCTTAGCCTTTACTACCTTCTTTCGAATTAAGTGGATCCCCAGTCGCTCCTGAAGGAAGCTCTTTAGCAGTGGAGGAACCCCTGGTACCGTGGGAAAATAAAATGATTATTGTCTACTGTGTACATTGAAATATTATGTGCCAAGTACTCCTCAAATTGCTTCACATGTATCAATGTAATTTAGCTAATTAAGAACATTCCGTAGGAAGTAGATACCATATTACTCCCATTCGACAGGCAAGGAAACCAATGCAGAGAGGTTTTGGAATTTGTCCAGACTGTGGAGCAGGGATTAGAGTTCCACCACTCTGAAATTCCTCCAGCAGCTGCATGGTTGTCAGCCTGCTGCAGATGCTGCACCCATGTGCTTGGAGGAAGGGGATGCTGTAGCGGGGCCTGGATCCACCCCACACAGGAGGCGGGAAAGACGACCACCACAGACCTGCTTCACCACACCAAAAAGAGCGCTGTGTGACCCTGGGCAGATCAAAAACGTCCTTGGACTCCAGTTTACCCCCAGTAAGGCCTACCTCCATGGTGCTGTCGGGAGAGCTGGTGTGAGGCAGGGTACTCAGCAGTGTCTTCCATGTTTTCCATCTCCAGAGTGCTGTGAACCTCACCCACCCCAATACAACAGAGTCCAGAGCCTGACATCCATAAGGTGTAGACAAGGGTGCCAGTACTGCTTTGTGGATGCTGGGGTGGAGGAGGGTTTTGGGTCCTTACCTCGTGTGTGGGCCACCAGAGGGTTGTTATGAAACACCAGCTCACAGAGGGATGGAAAGAGAGCTGCTGGCAGAAGAGCATCCTCTTTCACAATCTGGAACAAACGCAGGAAAATCAGAAGGTCCACAGCAGCCCTCAGCTCCCCCAAGAGGGGTCAGGCCTGCTGGGCAGGATGCATGTGAGGAAGGGGATGGGGGTGGCAAAGATGGTGCTGTGGGAGGGACAATGCCTTATCCATGCAGTGTCACCTGCTCATGCCCAGAATGCCTTGCCCTTCTGTCTTAACTTTCCATTGTCTCTGTAACTTTCTTCCCTTCCCCACACTGGATATGTAGCTTTTATCAAGGATTAGGCATATCTGTGGCAAAATAAGAACAAACACAAACCATACTTGTCCTGCAAAGATTCTGAAAGGTTGACTAAGGCAACTTTATTTGTCTGACATCTCACCTTCCTCAACACAAACCTCTACATACCCACTGGTCTTATAGCAGCACTCCTGTGGGGTGCTTTCCTGGCACCAGTTCTGGGCACTGAGCTAGGAGGGAAGGCAGGTAGGCAGGGCACCCACTCACATAAGGGATAAGCAGAGCCCATGAAGGAACACCTGAAGGCTGTCTGGGGTTATGAAGTTGGCCTGCAAGTGACGTGTTGGCCATGCCAGTCTCTTAAAGGCAAAAATTACACTGTTCTTGTTGAACAGAGTGGCTAGAATACACAAGAATTATGTCAGGGAATGCATCTGTTAGCAGTAGAACAGCATCGGGGCCATCAGATCAGAAGGGCCAGGAATGGAGCAGTGGGTCTTGGACCCCTGGACACATGAAAGGTGCAGATTGGAGGCAGGACCCACAGAAGGTGCTAGGGTCTGGGACTGGCAGGAAGGGGAAGGGCGCTTCAGTTTGGCTTCCCCTGGAGCCTCACTAGGTAGCACCAGATCTCCGCTGGCAATGAACTTATTCATTCTTATTCATTCAACCAACAAATAATTAATGAATACCTTTCCATGTGCCCAGCACTGTGTTGGGAATGAGCAAAACTGATATGACGCCTGTCCTCAAGGACACTGGCTAGTGAGAAACAAGCCCTAAAGAAACAGTAACACAAAGGAGAGTAGATTTACAACTGTGCTAAGTGCCACAAAAGAGAGGTACAGGAGGCAGTAGGATCATTTGACCAGATATGAGAGGAGTGATAAGATGTCCCGGAGACAGGGCTAGGGGAGGATATCAGTGAATGCAGTGACAGAAGCTATGACAGAGATGTGTCTGTATTAACCAAAACTATTTTCCCTATGTGAAGCCGACAGGCAGCCAAGTATGGTCACATAATTTGGTTCTAGCCAATTCTTGTGGGCACAAATGATAAATGCTACTGTACTCATAGCCTACACAGAACCTCTTACACATCAACTTCTCTCTACACTCCCCATTGCTCAACCATTTGCCCCCAAGATACACAGGAACTAACATGTCAGATGAAAGAAGCACAGCCACATGGCAGCTCGGTTTCCCAACAGTTATGTGAAAGGCCAGTAAACAGGATACCCACAGTGGACTTTGCAGAAGCAAGAAATAAACATTTATTGTATTAAACTATAGAGATGTTCAAGTGTTGCAGAAGCTAGTTATTACTGTAATGTAGACAGGGAGGGTTCCAGGCAAAGAGAACAGTGTGTGAAAAGCACTCAGAGCCTGTTAGAGGAATTTAAAGAAGACCACTGTGACTAAAGCAGAAAAAAACAGGTTATGGGTTTGAAATGAGGCTTGAGGGGCCAGACTAATACTAGATTTTGCTCCTTGCGGAAGCCAGTGATGGATTTAAGATATATGAAGACCTAAATTGACTTGGTGATGAATTGGATATGGGCAGATTGGGAGAGAGGACATAAATGAGAGAGAAATGTCAAGTTCTGGTATAACTGGATGGATGACAGAGCTATTCACTAAGATAGGGACCAATGAAAACATAAAATCTGAAGGGAAAGTTCATTAATTCGCTTTGGATATATGCACTTTGGAGATCCATTTGAGGACTCCAAGTAGTGATGTCAAGAGGATAATTGAATATGCTGCTTTGGAATTCAGAGGGAGGTCTCATTGGAGTTAGAAATTTGTGGGCTACTGTTAATGAGCCAATGGGCATCTGAGGTCATGTCTAGGGAGAGAGTACAGAGTAACAGGAGAAAGGGCCTAGCAAAGGTCCTTGAGGAAGTGTACTTTTTGATCTTTCTAGACCAGGGGTCAGTGTTATGGCTTATGTCTAGATATTCCCTCAAAGTCTCATGTAATCATAGGTGGGGATTTTCTAGAGGTAGCAGAATCTAAAGTGCATGATTGATTCATGGTGCAATGCTAGGATTAAGAGTGCTTGGATTAAGGGTGGGTGATTACTAAATCATTATACTGATTGGTTTGGCATTTCCCTAATCCCAGTAGTCGGGACAGAATATAAGGCACAGAAAGAGGCTTGTCTTCTCCCTCCCTTTTTGCTTTTGCTACCTTCTGCTTGCCATGAACTGTTCTCTGTGAAGCCACCCTGTCCTGGAACCAGCCAATTTTGGACTAAAACCTCTATAAACTGTGAGCTAAATAAACTTTTTCTCCCTTAACATGTGTGTTTTAGTTATTTGTCTCAGCAGTGAGAGAAAGCTAACTAAGAAAGTCAGTAAACCTTTCTTATCAAGGACCAGATAGTAAATATTTTAAGTTTTACAGGCCATACAGCTCTTGTTATAACTACTCAAATCTGCTGTTAAAGTCCCAAAGCAACCCCAGACAATACATAAATAGTTGTAGTGTGTCTTTTCCAATAAAAATTTATTTATGAACTCCAATATTTGAATTTTATATACTTTTAATGTGTCATGAAATATTAATCTTTAAATGTTTCAATCATTTAAAAATATAAAATCAAATCACTCTTCATTTATAGGCCATCAAGACCACTAGTGGCCAAAATAGCTATCTGTTTAATGAATTTCATTAGAACTCCTGCCTCTCTTTACCTATTTCTTCCTATGCTATAAGGCAAAGTTGAGTAGTTGCAACACAGTAAAATATTATCTGGCCTTTACAAAATGTTTTTGCTGACTTATGTTCTAGACTCCAGAAGAGGATGAATGAACCATAAAGATGCCTACTATGTATATAATGGTGGTTAGAAAGGATTTAGAGCCTCTTATGTTCAAATGTGGCATTCAAGAGACACTACAGAACGGAGGATGGAGAATTGAATAAAATTTGTCAGGATATAAAATGCCATCCATTTATATCAGGTTGAGTAAAAAATTTGAAGAAAGTCATAATTAAAATTGAGAGAAAGGTACCTAGACCATGTGTGTCACACTTTCTGTAAAGTTAAGTTCCAACAAAAGATAGGGATTTAGAATGCTGGCTGATGTGTCAAGAAAAATCTGGTCATCAGACCTATTCCCTATAGGGGTATTTGAAAGCCCCTGAAAATATATTTAGGTACCATGATAACTTTACATTTTCCCCCAGTTTCATCAGGTTAAAGAGAAAGTAGCATTCTGTCAAATGTGTAAGCTAAGTATCAGTTAAAATTGAGTAAAATTGGACCAGGGATTTAGGTCAATGGTTTAAGTGCCTGCTTCGCAAGCGTGAGGTGGTGAGTTCGATCCCTGGTACAAAAAAATAAAACAAAAAACCCCCCAAAAAATAAACAAACAAAAAAAACTTTGAGTGAAAGTGAGTAAAAGTGACTATTTTACCTTCGAAATTTCTAGATCTCTGAGTGAATATTCTAAATGTGTAAGTTATACTTGAAGGCAGAATTGCTTTTAAACTTTGCAACTTTAATACACTGAATATTAGTTTCAACACAAGTAGCTGTATTTCTGGACATGATCAACATATTTTTCATCTAACAAACTTACTAAGCACTTATCATGTATCAGGTAATATGCTGAGGATATAGATGTAAGCAAAGCAATGTCTAGTAAGCAGAAAAATTACATTCTGGTAGTAGGCCTGATTATAGACAAAAAGATAGATAACATGTTAGGTGATTAAACTGTTAAACTGGATTATCAATATGACTGGTTGAGAGCCTCCTAAGAGATTAGTAGGGCAGACCTCCAAGTATGTCTGGGTGGATCAGGGAAGCATGACCTTGCATATTATGTCTGATATTATATTAGATATTATATCTGATCCATTCCTCTCTCATACTGTTCCTGTCCTCTGCTTCCCAGTCACCATGAACTAAGCAGCTTTGTTCTGCTAGGCCCGTCTGTGTGGCACTTCTGTCTTGGAGCCAGCCAACCATGAATTGTCACTTCTGAAACTGCAAGCCAAATAAACCTCTCTCCTCCTTTAAATTGAAGGTATCAGGTTTGTACAATAACAGGAAAGGTGACTAATATAGAAAATTGGTACCAGAGAAATGGGGTCTGGTGCTGTGACCATACTTGACTATGTGGTTCAGAAGCACATGGAACTGGTTTCTGGGAAGAGTTTGGAAAGTTTTGAAGATGTGGGCCTTTTGGTTTGTGTCTGGATGTCCCTCCAAAGCCTCATGCAGTCATGGGGGGAGGTGGGCTTTTCAGAGACGGCTGAACCTAGAGTTTGCAATTGATTTATGGTCCAATGCTTGGATTAAGGGTGTGAGGGCTACACCTACCCTAAGGAGGGTAGCCTGCATACAATATAATGAACAGAAAGAGATCTCTCTCTGTGTGTCTCTCTCATTGCTTTTGCTGTCTTTTGCAGCCATGAACTGCTGCCCCTCTGCCACATGTGACCCTCCTTTGAAGCCAGCTGATTATGGACTGAAACCTCTACAAACTGTGAGCTAAATAAGCCTTTCCTTCCTTTAATTTTGGATGTCAGGTATTTTGTCTCAGCAATGAGAGAAAAGTAACTAAGACAGTGGGTGAGAGAAGCTCGATAATATTGTAAGCAGAGCCTACAGAAGTGACTCTGGTCAGAGCTGAGAAAACCAGAATGAACACAGCAAAGGCCTGGCTCATGAGGTTTCAGTTGGGAATGGGGATTCTATTGGGAGTTAGACTGGATATCATGCATGCTACACTCTGGCAAAAAGTGTATCTACATTTTTATCCATATTCTAGGACTTTGTGTGAAGCTGAATTTAAAGCTGGCAGACTAACTGCTTTAGCAGAGGAAATTTCAAAGCAGTCCTATGTTCAGGCTGCAGCATGGGTATTACTGGCTGTTTTTAGTCACATGTATAGCAAGAACTGAGAGCAAAAAAGCAGAGCAGAAACATTTGAAAAACGTAAATTTTGGCACAAAAAGAACTGTGTATAAAGTTTGGGTGAAAGGAGGTGTTTTTGCAGAAGAGATTGATGTCATTAGAAAGACATTAAATTCTTTGAATCAGGAGAAGAAGATGCATCTCAAAAATCATCAAGACCACCTATCACAGGCCTATGGATGCAACAGTATAAATCATTCATTTGAGAGGAGAGACCCTGGGCCCCTGCTTGAGAAGGGCTGTCTAGGGAATTAGTTCCCTAGAATTCATTTCATCATGCTCAGCCATCAGGCACTCATAGCCATAGCCCAAAGAGGTCTAGTTATTACTTGAGCTGGCATCAGACTTTGGCATTACACATGGGATACTGTTTTTTTCAGGAATGCAGAATGCAACCATTGTGGGGTCAGGAGGGCTTCCATCCATATTTAAAAAGAAGGCCAGGGACGCCAGGCAAAGAGCCCAGTAAGTCCTCAACTTATGAATGAGTTCTGTTCTGGGAGAATTATTTATAAGTCAGATTCATTCATAGGCTAACAAAGTGAGTCCTATACAATACAGCTATGAGATTTTGCAACTCAAATGTTTGTAAGTTGGGGACTTATTGTACATGAAACTGAAGGCACACTGGAGACCTTTAGAAGTCAGAGATGTTAGGAATGTGGAATGTGTGCTAAGGAAAGCCACAGATGTTAGGAATATGAACATGTGCTGAGAAAGCTGTGAATGGAACCAGCCCATTCCAGAGAAAGAATATGTGATATGCAACCAGCATGGCTATTGGGGCAGGACCACCCATCCCCTCTGGAACTCATATCTCAGCATTTGCCCCTGATGCTGGACCCAGAGCTATAGGACTTACGTTTACCATGTTGCATTTCAGTCTTACTTGGGTCTTATTCTTTTCTCCCACCCTATTTCTCCCTTACCTTATATGACTGTATACTGGAAACATGAAAGTTACTTTTTAAAATTTTTCAGGGGCTTAAAGTTAAAGAGTTTGCTTTGAATTTCAGAGAAGACTTTGGGCTTGGACTTTTGAGCAGTGCTAGAACTGTTGAGTCTTAGGGGAGGGCATTAGTACATTTTTGGTTGTACACATGATAGCTATGTTAGAATTATGTCTTGTGTTTCTGTGGAGATTAAGTATGGTTTAAAGATATATGTTTAGGTTTTTAATTGACAGAGGTGGAATGTGACAGTTAAACTGGATAATCAACTGAACTGGCTTGAGAGCCACCAAGAGGATTAGTATAGCATACTTCTGGATGTGTACGGGTGGGCCAGAGAGGTATGACCTTGGGTCTTATATCTGATCTCTGGTCCCTTACTTGCTGGCACTGCACCTGTGTTCTGCTTCACCACACTGAACTAAGCACCTTTGCTCTATCATGACTTTCTGTGTGATATTTTTGGCTTGGCCAGCCAATTATTGACTGAAACTTCTGAGCCTGTGAATCAAATAAATTTCTCCTCCTTTAAGTCACTGATGTCAGCTATTTTGCCTATCAGTGGAAAAGATGACCAATACAGATGGTAACAATTATAAAGATTACTGCTACTTTAAAACTCAGGTGAAAATATGGAAGAATAAAGAGAGCTGCCCTTATACTAATTAGAAGGAAAAGAAACTGAATAAAGTTCAAAATCATAATTTTTTTTTCAAAATCACTTTTCTTGAGGCCAACAGAAAAGTTATAGTCTCAAAGTAATCCTCTGGCTTTAAATCTAGGAAAAATTCAGGTTCTGTAAGGAAAGATGGGACCCAGAAAATGGCTCACCTGTTGTGGACCACAAGCATTTAAGAAGAAATTGGCTAAAATTTTTAATAACTGTGAAAGACCAAGTATGGTCTAGAGTAAGAAAGTGGAACTCCAGAGAGCTGCAGACAACAGGATGCTTCACACCTATTCATGTGAAAAAGATGACTAGAGAACACTTCCATGAGGCATGATCTGGGCCTGGAAGCCAGCAGCTGCCACGGTAGGAGAGGCCTCACCCTCTCAGTCCTTTTATCTAGGGAACAAAAGTCCTCAGTTGTTGAGGAAGAACAGTAAATCCTGCCAGCCCAGAGCGTGCCAAACAGGGAAGGATAAATAAAACCCCACTCCTCCTGAGGAAGGGGGAAGAAAGCCAACCATGGTCCTGAACAGTAGAGGTTTCTTATTGCTGGAGGAGTAGGACCACTGAGAAAGGCCGTCCTAGAGACACAAGACCCAAGATTGCCGAAAACTGCAGCTGCAGCAGTCTCCTAGGCAAGCCCTGGCAAGCCCTAGGTAACAAGTCACAGCAGTCCACCGTGGGGGAGCGAGGGAGGGACACAAGGGGACAGAGTAGGCGCACAGGGGAGGCTGAACACCGAAGACAAAGCAGGGTCACTAGGAAAACAGCCTGACAGCCACGCAAAGACCAACTTCCTGCTGTGTAAATGGATGCACTCAGGGTAGCAAGACACCGTGCAAATTGAAAGCATGGAAAACTGCAACAAACTACATTAAAATCAGACAAAGTAGACACCGAAACAGAGAGAATTATTAGAGGCAGAGTAAGATAATTATAATTAAACAAGCAAAGATCTGGAATATTATACTAACAGGACTAAAGAGATAAAAAATAATTCTACACCATGACTTGAGATTTTGTCACTCTGTTCTCAGTACCTGAGAAACAAATAGACAAAGCAAGAGTACACAGACTATCTGACACTATTAACCTCTTTAAATGACATTTATCAACACTATCCCACCCACACTGTGGGATACACATATCTTTCCATGGAATATGAACACTCACCACAATAGAATACAGATTAGATCATGAAACAAGTTGAAGTGGATATTGGAAGAAAAAAATCTTACAGATTATGATATCTGACCACAAGAGAATTAAATTAGTTTTTGTTTTGTTTTGTTTTGCAGTCTTGGGGATTAAACCCAGGAGGCTGTGCATGCTAGGCAAGCATTTTACCACTGAGCTACATCTCCCAGCCTAAGAATTAAATTATTCTGTAAATCAATAAATCCAAGATGCTGAGAGGAGCCCCATAAATGTGGAAATTAAACAACTGATTTCTAAAAAACCTATGGATTGAAATACAAACATCACAAGAAAAATTAAACATATTTTAACCAAGTGAAAATAAAAACAGAGGGACTGGGTAGCTCGGTGGTAAAGCACATTCTTAGTATCAGGGAGCCTGAGGTTTAATCCCTGGCTCCCAATAATAAGCATGTAAATAAGTGAATGAATGAATGAATAAGTTTTTACAAAAAATCAGACAGGATATGGCATTGGAAAATATAAGAAAAACATGAAATCTGTCCTATTTATTTATATATTTATTTTATTTTAAAGAGAATAAAACAAAAGAGGGCAGAATAAAGCAGATCAGAACAGAACAACATAAGCAACACAACACTTTACAATAAGACAACCAGACATTAACAGTAGCTATCAAAATATCTCTTTCTCTGCTATAGTTGAGCATAGTTTCAAATACAATAATATCAAACATACCAAAATAGTCTAAAACCATTCAAAAGAATGAAAGAATTACAGGACATTCTGAACTGAATAACAGAGAATGATCAATGGCTACTATAATATCTTATTTTCAATAAACAATTTGTTTATACTATCACATATATTAACATCCCAACAAGACACAACATGATCGAACCAATGGTAAGGTAAAGTAGAAGCATGGTAGGACTTCTAAGCAAGACGATATTAAATCAGCAATGGCTGCCATAATGTTTTGTTTTCTTCAAAACAGCTGTTCATACTATCATGCATAATAAAGTCAAACAAAACAGAATAAAACCATTCCAACTGATGAATGAAAACATTGAAAGGCTTCAAAGCAATGAAATGGGAAATCATGATTACCATAAAATCTTATATACTCTTACCAACTCTCATACTAGGGAGACTATATGGTATTTACACATGTGAGTTTGGTTTATTTCACTTATGAGTATGGTCTCAAGTTGTGTTCATTTATTTATAAATATCTCAATGTGATCATTATTTAGAGCTGAGTAGTACTCCATTGTATAAAAATGCCACAACTTTTTTATCCATTCCTCAGTTGATGGGCACTTAGGTTGTTTCCAAGATCTGGCTATTACAAATTGTGCTGCTATAAACATGGGTGCACATATATCACTGTGGTATGATGTTTTCAGTTCTTCTGGGAATGTGCCTAGAAGTGGAATAGCTGGGTCAAATGGGATTCTAAACCCAGCTTTTTGAGGAATCTCCAGACCGACCTCTACAGTGGTTGTCGCAGTCTACACTCCCACCAACAGTGCAGAAGAATTCCTTTTTCCCCACAGCCTCTCCAGCATTTGTTGTTGGTAGTTTTTCTTTTTTATCCTGGCCATTCTTTCTGGGGTGTGATGGAATCTCAGTGTGGTTTTAATTTGCATTTCTCTCATGACTAATGCCTTTGATATTCTAGGTCTCTTCTGGTTCCAGATGAATTTTAGGAGTGATTTCTCTAGATCTATGAGGTATGTTAGTGGTATTTTGATTGGGATTGTGTTGAATTTGTATAGTAATTTTGGGAGAATGGCCATTTTCACAATATTTGTTCTTCTTATCCATGAACACCGGATGTCTTTCCATTTTCTGAGGACTTCTTAAATTTCCTGTTTCACGGTATTATAATTTTCACTGTATAGCTCTTTTACTTCTTTCGTGAGATTAATTCCTAAGTATTTCATTTTTTTGGATGCTAGTGTAAAGGGTGTAGTTTCTCTTATTGCTCTCTCAGTACTTTTGTTGTTAGAGTATAGAAATGCTATTGATTTTTGTGTATTGACTTTCTATCCGGCTACCTTGCTGAATTTATTTATTATATTTAGGAGTCTTTCAATAGAGTTTTGAGGGTCTTCTATGTAAAGTATGTCATCTGCATATAATGATAATTTAACTTCCTCTTTTCCTATCTTTACTCTTTTATTTCTCTCTCTTGTCTAATTGCTCTGGCTAGTATTTCCAGTACTATGTTGAATAGGAGTGGTGATAGGGGACATCCTTGTCTTATACCTGATTTTAAGGTAAAGGCTTTCAGTTTTTGGCTATTTAATATGATACTGGCTGTAGGTTTGTCATAGATAGCCTTTATCATATTGAGGTAAAGACCATCTATTACAATTCTCTGTAAGGTTCTTATCATGAATGAGTGTTGGACCTTATCAAAAGCTTTTTCTGCATCCATAGAGATGATCATGTGATTCTTACTTTTGGCTCTATTGATATGGTAGATTACATTTATTGATTTATGTATGTTGAACCATCCCTGCATTCCTGGGATGAATCCCACTTGGTCGTGGTGTATAATCTTCTTGATGATTTGCTGCATCCTGTTTGCCAATATTTTATTGAGAATTTTTGCAACTATGTTCATTAGGGAGATTGGCCTATAGTTCTCTTTTTTCGTTGAGTCTTTCTCTGGTTTTGGTACTAGAGTGATACTTGCTTCCAGGAATGACTTAGGAAGAATTGCTTCCCTTTCAATTTCATTGAAGAGTTGGAGGAGTGTCGGAATTAAGTCTTCTTTGTGTTTCTTGTAGAATTCCGCAGTGAATTCATCTGGGCCTGGGCTCTTCTTTGTTGGCAAGGACTTAATTACATTTTCAACTTCATTAATAGAAATTGGGTTATTTAGCAGTTTTATATCTTCCTGATCCAGCTTTGGTAGTTCATATGTATCTAGGAATCTGTCTATTTCTTCTGCGTTATCGAACCTATGAGAGTAGAGGTTTTTGAAATAGGTGTTGATGATCTTCTGTATTTCCACTGAGTCTGTAGTAATTTCACCTTTTTAATTCCTTATTGCATAAATTTGAGTTTTTTTCTCTCCTTTTTAAAATAAGGTTGGCTAGAGGTTTATCAATTTTATTTATTCTTTCAAAGAACCAACTCTTTGATTCATTGATTCTTTGAATTGTTTTCTTAGACTTTATTGCATTAATTTCTGCTCTGATCTTTATAATTTCCTCCCTTCTTTTGGTTTTGGGCTTGGCTTGCTCTTCTTTTTCTAGATGTTTGAGTTGTAGCATCAGGTTGTTTATTTGTGTTTGTTCTGTCTTCCTGATGTGGGAACTCAGTGCAATAAATTTTCCTCTCAGGACTGCTTTCATTGCATCCCACAAATTCCAGTAAGTTGTGTTTGTATTTTGGTTTGCTTGTAGATATTGTTTAGTTTCTTCTTTAATTTCCTCTGTGACCCACTAATTGCTCAAGAGTGTATTACTCAGTTTCCATGTGTTTGTGAGAGTTTTGCAGTTGCTTTTATCATTAATTTCTAGTTTCATGACACTATGATCTGATAACATGCATGGGATAATTTCAATTCTTTTGCATTTACTTAAATATGTTCTGTGGGCTAGTATATGGTCTATTTTAGAGAATGTCCCATGTACTGCTAAGAAGAATGTATTTCTGATGTTGTTGGATGGAAAACTATATACATCTCTCAAGTCCATTTGTTCACAGGTGTGATTGAGTTCTGTTATTTCTTTGCTGATTTTCTGTCTAGTTGATCTGTCCCTTTGTGTCAATAGTGTGTTAAAATCTACTGTTATAATTGAGTTATTGCTTATTTGATTTTTCATTTCTGTTAATATTTGCTTTTTATAGCTGGGTGCTCTGGAATTTGGTGCATATATATTTAAGATTGTTATCTCTTCCTCTTGAAGTTTTCCCCTAGCTAGTATGTAGTGACTTTCTTTATCTCTTTGGCTCATTCTTGAAGTTCACATTGTCTGCAAACAGGATAGCTACTCCCACTTTTTTTTGGTTTCCTGTTGCATCAAGTATTGTTTTCCATCCTTTGACTTTCAGTCTATGTGTTTCCTTCTGGGTTAGATGGGTTTCTTGTAGACAGCATATGGTTGGATGTTGTTTCTTGATCCATTCTGTCAATCTGTTTCTTTTGATTGGTGAGTTGAGGCCATTTACATTAATGGTTATAACTGTTATATATTGGTTTATTGTTGACCTGTTATCTTTGTGCTGTTGTATCTTTACCTTTCCATTCTGTTTGATTGTCTGCCTTGCTTGGTGGTTTTATCCTATGTGTATCTAGAATGTCTTTCAGTATTCTGTATAGGGTTGGTTTGGTGTTCATGAAGTTTTTCAGCTGTTCTTTGTTATGGAAGTATCTTATTTCTCCATCCATTTTGAAGGACAGTTTTGCAGGGTATGTCAGTCTGGGTTGGAAGTGGTTTTCCTTTAGGATCTGAAAGACTTCACTCCATGCTCTTCTTGATTTCATTGTTTGTGTTGAGAAGTCTGCCATGATTCTGATAGGTTTTCCTTTATAGGTGATCTGTCTTTTCTCTCTAACAGCTTTTAGTATTCT